>JASDQU010012253.1:135084-170511 GCA_032191745.1 Picea mariana
TTCAATCTAGAGAATGATGTACCCTCCGTTGTTCCAACTTGGGTGCAGCTACAGTACCTTCCTCTCCATTGTTAGAGTGGTGACATCCTTCAAAGAATTGGCAACATTTTGGGAAGATACATTGATAGGGATGAACTAGAAGAAAATGTATTCTCCTGCACAACAATTTATGTTGAATTCAACTTAGAGAGAGGCATCTTAGAAGTGATGCTTATTTTCAATAGACAACTAGCAACATATCCAGTAACTTGATTGTGAGTAGTTTCCCTTCAAGTGCAAACTTTGTCATGTTAGTACGAGCACTTTGCAAAAAATGTAAAAAAATGGAGAATCAATAGCCCCTAATGCAAAGAAAGAAGAGAAGTGGAAAATTTTCACTAGAACGTTAGGTTTTATTGTCAATTTGGGAGCCATATATCAATATCTGTCATGATCTAATTCATATTCATCTTTAGGAAAAACTCAAAGGGGTTCCTTTTTTGAAAAAGGGTCCTCTTCAAACCCTGTACTTATGTCCTCAAGGAATGCAACTGTCATGATAAAAAAATATTAGTTTCATTTCTCTAACTCAAGAGGATCTAGACTCATCCATTGAACCACGTTACTCAAAGACACAAGACACTGAGAAAGAAATACTCTCGGGGGAGCCCACTTTAGTCCAAATCCGAGAATATTCATTTTTAATAGGAGATAAGGACAAGTTGTCAGAACCTCAGAGAGATCTAGGTAATTATTCAAAATCAATGGAGTGTTGGAGAAATAATGGAGAATCTATTAGTTAGGAAGTTCCAATTGTGTTTGTATTTAGGACTTAGATCCTATTCTCTAGGAGTTTGTTCTAACTCCCTACCTGATGTATTTCTTTATATTCATGAATGATTAATATGAAGAGTGTGTCATTTCCTAGGATGCCTCTTGGCATAACATGCCTCACATGTGAGGAGTTGGTCTCATTTCCATTTTCTAAGTAATACTTAGTCTAAACGTTTGATCTTTTGGATTTTTTCTATCATTTTTTACTGAAATTCGGTCAAAAATTGTTGGAACTCCATATTTGAGTGAATCTGTATAATTTGAGGAAGGTTTTTCATTATGTTGAATCCATTTATGCATTCAAAAATGTAATTTAAACAATAGAAAATGGTGATTTCACCAAGATCTTTTTCATCGGTGAAAAAGTTCAAAAAATCAATTGTTTAGACAACCCCAATAAAAAATATAATTGATCAAGAGTAATTAAGATGTTTTGTTCACTTATGAAGAAACTAGCAATTGCTACAACAATTGCATATGTACACAAAGAAAGTAAAATGTAAGAAAAAATATCTTAAAAATCAATATAAAATAATATAATGTATTGAAGATAAGAGTATCTAGGAAAGGAAAATGTAATTTCATAAATATATAATAAGAATCAAAATTTAAATGTTGAATTTCATGTACAAAGGTTTCATTTCATAAAATTTAAATTTAAAATTTGTTTTAATAAAATATAAAGCTAGATGTTGACAAAGTCTTCTAGTACTCCACACAAGAAGGAGAGAAGCAAAAATCCTCGAAACCCTGGAGTGATTTGGATCTAAGGGATAAAAGGAAATACATGATGGGGGAGGGGGGAAACCCCCTTTATGTGAAGAAGCCATTGTTTTCCAATATGTGGTCATAGTGTTTGTTAAGAATTATAGAGCTCAACCAACTTGTTTTGTGAAAAAACTAGATGAAATTACCTCCAACATCATCTAGGTGCAAGGCTTTGGTCTTAGCAGATTGAGGATTGGTCAGTTAGTTTACAGGGATTTGACCCTCTCCAACATGGATTCAAAAAACCCGGAAGCCCCATATCAAAGGAAAATTGAATCATTTTTTCTGCGCAAGGGGTTTCTATGCATTTCTCTTTGAGTTGAAGGAAGATAGGGATTTGATTTTGCACAGTGGTCCATATTTTTTAGGATGAAGGGGAATGTGTCTAATCAAATGAAAACATGACTTCAATCAATAGATTGATGTACCCTCCATTGTTCCAACTTGGGTGCACCTACAATACCTTCCTCTCCATTGTTGGAGTGGTGACGTCCTTTGAAGAATTGGCAACATTTTGGGAAGATACATTGATAGGGATGAACCAGAAGAAAACTTATTCTCCTGCACAACGATTTGTGTTGAATTAAACTTAGAGAAAGGCATCTAAGAAGTGCTTATCTTCAATAGACAACTAGCAACATATCCAGTAACTTGATTGTGAGTAGTTTCCCTTCAAGTGCAAACTTTGTCATGTCAGTACAGGCACTTTGCCAAAAATTGTAAAAAAATGGAGAATCAATAGCCCCTAATGCAAAGAAAGAAGAGAAGTGGAAAATTTTCACTAGAACGTTAGGTTTTATTGTCAATTTGGGAGCTAGATATCAATATCTGTCAGGATCTAAGCCACATTCATCTTTAGGGAAAACTCAAAGGGGTTCCTTTTTTTCAAAAGGTTCCTCTTCAAACCCTGTACCTATGTCCTCAAGGAATGCAACTGTCATGATAAAAAAATATTAGTTTCATTTCTTTGACTCAAGAGGAGATAGACTCATCCATTGAGCCACATTACTCAAAGACACAAGACGCTGAGAAAGAAATACTCTCAGGGGAGCCCACTTTAGTCCAAATCTGAGAATATTCACTTGTAATAGGAGATAAGGACAAGTTGTCAGAACCTCAAGGAGATCTAGGTAATTATTCAAAAAACAAACCACATCAAGAGATAAAGTAAAAACCCACTATGGGTATGGAAGAAGTGGAAAATTTCAAGGATGCAAAGGTAGCCTTTCCGGAAACAAAACCCAAGGACATAGAAATTGAATCCTTAATGGAAGAGGATATGTAAGATAAGCCTTGGAGGAGAACTTTCCATGAAGGTCAGGGAGGAAAGCAATTGGTACTATGAGGGAGGAGAAAGTGAATAAAGACATTATGTTGGGATCACAACAAACCAGTGTGAAAATGATGGGAGGACTGAAACCCCTAAAATATTTAGGAAGCAATGCACCCTTCAAAGAGGGGTCTACAAAAATCTTTTTCAAATAATGATTCTAGTCACCTCGATCTGTAGGGGTTTAGGTAGCAACCCAAAAGTTGAAGTGATCAAAGACCTTGTCTATAATACGCCAAGGATGAGCCCCTTTGAATTGTAATTATGTTTATAGGATGGTGAGCGAAGTGTTTATAAGATGGGAGGCTTATGTATTATTGGGTCGGAGAGCCTAGATGCTAAGGCCAATGAGTCTATTTTTGTATATGTAATTATGCATATCATTAATATAAATACATTGTTGCGTGTAGACCGACCATGAACAAACTATTTTGAGGGACTAAACTCCACTGGGAAGGGAAAGCGAAGGGGCTAAGAGAATAGGGGAAAAGGGCTAAGCTTGAGGACTTAACCCCAAAATAATATCATATTATTATTTCCTAAGGACTAAGGTAAGGATAATTTTTTTTATCCTATGTTCTTTTGGGAAGGTGAATGAATCCCAAGTGGCAGGAAAACGAGCTCCTGGAGAGCCATGTGCCATCCAGAATGCATGCAAATATAGGTGGGGAATTAGTCTGTTTTGGGAAAAAGAATTATTTCCCTCATGCACCGAGCATGGACGGAAGGAGCATTCTCCTCCATCATTGAACCTCCTCCATCGTGGAACCTCTTCCATAGTGAACCTATGTAACTAGAATGCATCTATACTTGCTTGAGTTGTACCCTGCCTTAACGATTTATGTCTCTACCATCACTTGTGCCATACCCAAAATTTGTTGCTTCCATTTCCCTTACCCATTTGACTCAAGATCTAGACAAAAGAATCAGGTTTTTATGCCTGTGGATTAAAGAAGCAGGTTATCAAGCCTGTGAGCAACTCTCTCCATGTGAGAGAGGTTGTTGGGAAAGTGATTTCTTCTGGAGGTTGCCCAAAAACAAATATAGTGCTCTGAGAATTCATGTTCAGTCTGTTGTTGAAGCCCTAGAAGGGAAGTTGAGCAGTCAATGGATTGTTGAACAATGAAGGTGCATACTTCTGGGGGTGGGACATGCATGTAGGGAATGAGAGGTTGTGAGTTTTGTGTGTAAGTTGTCTCCTGGGAGGGAATCCTTCATGTTTTACTGTGTAGCATCCCACTGTCTCAACCTAGCCCAGGGATCCCTTTGCCCAGGTGGAGTTTAGTCCTAGCTTGAGGGTGACCCACTACTGAGATCTTGGAGCAGTGTGGTCTAAGGAAGGGAGGTTCGTGGAAGGTCTTCACGCAGTCGGTGGACATCAATTAAAAGATAAGTATCAATTGTGTTAATGTCACATACTGTGTTTATGTACATGTTTTATATTTATGAGTTTAGCTTGTATATGTTGTGTGTATAGGCTTTACTGTTATTTCCGCATTAAGCTATGTATTAGTAGAATTCCATTGCTTGTTTAAAATTGTATATGTATAATGTTCCACATGAGTCTCTGAGTGGTATAGCCCAATGGCTTAAGGATGGGGTGTACTACCCAATCGATATCAAAGCTTGAAAGAAACAAAATTGTGGTAGCATTCCTCAGCTTGGGTGGCTGGGGGATGATTCAAATTGGTATTAGAGCCCATGGTTTCAACACTGAACCTCGATGGGCGATGTATGTGGAATTTGAAGTAAGGAATTCAAAGAGATTTTATGTACATAGTGCTAGAAGGGTGCTAAGAGAGCTCCTGGGTGGTAATGGAAAGCTCAAGAGAAGTGGCAGAAAAGTTATCACACCAATCATGGTATTGGACCACAAGATTGAATTTGAGCCATAGGATTTGTGTAGGGGGGGGGGAAGGTAGACCCTTCCCAGTCGTCGGATTTGGAAAAGGTGCATGATAATTAACCCTCAAGTCCTTTGAACTTCGTTACTTTGGCGAGTTTTAAGTCCTGTCGAGAAAAGGAGCCAAAGCCTGAAGCTTCGAAGTCCCGTAGTGAATCTCAGTCATAGATCATTCGGGAGGAGGAGGGTCATATATTTTTCCCCGAGTGATTCGATGGTTCAGAGTTGGGGAACATCTATGGAAGTTTGTGCAGGATGGAATTTTCCCCAAATTCTCAAAGTCTAGAACCCATCCAGACCGTTCGCTATCAGAGACACGTGTCCACAGATCAACCGTGCGGGGTTTTGGTGGTTCGTTAGTTCAAAAAATTGAAGTTCAGGAGAAATGGGGAGTAATGTAGAGGAAATATCCTAAGTTTCGGAGCCTCGAAGTGCTGAAGTGCCAAAGCACATATTGTGATGTGGCATGATGACATCACTTGGGGTGACGTGGACCTCCTCTAAACCTACCACGTATCACTTGTTTTTGTACTTTTGAGAAGCCCTTAGTACCAATTGGGATCTAAAACGTGTCACTCAACAGTGGGGCCACCTATCACCACCTTGATTGGTGACAATTGTACTACGTGGATCCCGAAAGGTTAAGAATTTCGGTAATTCGACGTTCGAGGGAACTGTTGGAAGAACTTGTAAAATCCTCTGAAGTACCGAAGTCATGGAGTGACGTGGCCTGTTGATGTCACCTAGGTGACGTGGACACACTTGATCCTTTCCACATGTCACCATCTTATATGATGACAATTGTACTATGTGGCCCCCATAAAAGTTAAGAAGTTTGTGAATTCGACGTTCAGAGGAAATAATGAATGGTAAAGGAAGAAATTTTGAATCTTTGAAGTCCCACAGTCCCGAAGTCCCAAAGTCCCAAATTTGTGAAGCACCAGAGTGACATAGCATGATGACATCACCTAGGGTGACGTGGACCTACTCTAAGCATTCCACATGTCACTTGTTTTTGTACCATTTACAATTCCTTAGTAGCAATTGGGACCTGACATGTGTCGCCTGTCAGTGGGGCCACATGTCACTACATTAATTGACAACTGAGAAAATGCGATCATCGAGTTCACCAATTCGATGTTCAGAATAAAGGTAGTGTGATGAAGGTGAAATCCCCGAAGCTCCGAAGAGCAGAGTAAAACCTAGTCGTTGATCGAGAGAGGATACATGGCAGTAGATCTTGTAGTTTGGAGACTTGGCACTCTAGAGAATTCAAGGCATAAGTATTTTGGGTCAAGGACTCTTAAAGGCCGGAGTCCATCTCAGCCATTAATTACAATGAATACATGGCACCAAATCCAAAGATCCGGAGACTTGGTACTCTAGAGGAATTAAGTTACAGGTTGCTTTCAGTAAAGAACTCTTGAAGGTAGGATTTAATCTCGATCGTTATTCAGAATATGATACATGGAGGCAAGAGAGAGGATCTTTGGTAATTCAGTACTCCAAGAGATCTGTGGAGAGGTGCTTTGGAAATCCCCAAAGCCTAGAGCTACGGAGAAAATCCTAGCCGTTGATCGGGAGAGGATACATGGTAGTGGATCCTGTTGTCCAGATACTTCGTACTCCAAAAGGATTGAGAGTGTGGATAGTCTGGAACTCCCCAAGCCCAGAGTTTATCATGGTTGTTGGATGCTAGGAAGCAGTGGACCGTTGATCCACTATCCTTCACGCGTTTGTGAATTTGACACTCTGGGGGATTAGAAGTATAAAGTAGAAAGAGATTCTGAAGCCCAAAGTTTTGGATCCTGGAATATCCCAAGGCTCTAGATAAGAACCTATCTGTTAGTGGAGGGTCACAGCCTATGGTCAGATGAGATTAGGGGCCAAAGAAAAGGGGATAAATGCCCAAAAAATATTTTAAAGAAGGAAAAGGGGGCTTAGAGAAGGAGTCAATGGGGTCTCAAATTGTATGGAACTACACCTGAATATGTAAAGAAGGCATGTGAAACTGAAGAGAAGGATCCAGCAAGGATCTAAGAACAAAATTCATCTCCAGAAGAAGATCATGTGTGCAAGGATCAAGTTCATCGAAAATACAAATAGTTCAAGTATCCATAAATTCCTGCTCAAAACTCAGAATTGAGTATGGAAGAAGGCATTGGAAAGGTATTAAACAGTAGAAGATAATTGTTCACCCAGAAATTGGATCTGAATATTCAATTTCTCAAGTAATCAGAAGAAAAGAAGTATTATATATTAATGAATCAGAATGGTTCATGTTTTCATGAAATTATTGAGAACAATTAGCCTAACAAAGTTCTGTTGGTTGCACATTTTTGTAGAATTAACATCTACCAGAACTAAGTAGAGTTATCACAAAGTGCAGAGAGATGGATGATGCATAAGATGCTTATAGTCAGGAAGATGAGATTAGAGGAATGGATGTCCATTTTGGAGTTGAAGGAACCAACTCCAATGACCATGGACAAGGAAAGGATGATAACATAAATCTGGTTGAGACCATCAAAAAATTGCAGACAGATGTCTAGAGTCACAAGGATGATAATGAAATTCTTATGAAAGCCAAAGAGTAGCAAGAAGACTTCAATTTGAAGTTAATGCAGATCCTGGATAGAATTGAAAATATATTGGATAAGGAGAGTGGCTCCAACAAATCAGGAAGCCACAGGTCACCTAATGAGAAAAGAAGAACAAGGAGTGGAATAAGACATAATCATCACTCCCAAAGACATTCCAATATGAATTCACACAACAACTCAAGTCCATCTCTTGTCAGGAAGAATCATAAGAGGTATGGGGTGGATGAACTACAAGGAGAAATGAACAAAATCAAACCTCATTCTTTTGATGGTGAACACAAGAAGGATGAAGATGTTGAGACATGGATGCTAGGAATGAGGAAGTATCTCCAATTGCATAACTATTCTTCTCATGAAAAAGGAAGAATTTTTATTTATCAACTGAAAGGAAAGGAATCCATGTGGTGGGACCAGCTTGTGCAAGTACAACACATTAAAGAGAAAAATGATACATGGAAGGAATTCAAGAAGCATTTTGAGAAGAAATACTTGACCAAGAGATATTATGACAAAAAGATAAAAGAGTTCTTTGAACTCAAACTAGGGAGCATGACCATTGATGAGTATGAAAGGAGATTTTTAGACTGTTAAAGTATGTTTCCTTCATCAAGGATGAGATAGTTAAGATTCAAAGGTATTTGAGTGGGATACCATCTTTCATCAGTGATAAAATTTAGTATGATGATCCTAAAACTTTAGAGTAAAGCATAAGGTGAGCTAAATATCTATATGATCAGAAAAAATGAAATCCTACTTTCCAGAAGTCTTGGGAGGACAAGAAGAATTTTAAGAGGGAACAAAGGAAGAAGGGGAACAAGACACCATTTTTCAGAAACAGTCCTTAACGGAAACCATATTTTAGAGAGACCGAAATGACTAAGACAGGTGAGAAAAGGCCAAGGAAGACACCCATTCAATGCTGGGGTTGTAAAGGAGATCATTTGTATAGAAATTGTCTTCACAGAAGTGACAAAGTGAGAGTTGTCCACAATGTACAACAAGAGGAAATAGTGGAGGACATGGGAAGAAGTGTACCAAGGATATATGCAACCCTGAACAACAAGAAAGAAGAGTTTCAATCACACATGATTGAAGTAGAAGGTATGATCAATAACCATGCCTTTACTATTTTAATATATTGAGGAGCTAGTCATAGATATATAGATCCTAATGTAGTGGAAATATTGCAATTTCTAAGAAGCAAGCATGGGAAATCTTGGCTGGTGCAACTGGCTACAAGAGCCAAGAGAAAAGTTGTTGAGCTGGTTAAATCATGTCCATTGGTCATGAATGGGATAAGTACCAAGGAAAATTTGAACATCCTACCCTTGGGTTCATATGACTGTCTAATTGGTATGGATTATTTGGACCAACACCATATTGTCTTAGACTGTCATAACAAGGCATTTACTTTCTTGAATGAGGAAGGGAACCCAAGAATAGTCCAAGGAGTTCCCAGGGAAGTTACTGTCTGAGAATTATCAGCAATGCAACTGAAGAAGTGCTATAGTAAGGGATGCCAAATATTTACAACTCATATGGAGGAAGCACCTAAGGATAAGGTGCCAGATATTGAGGATCATGCAGTCCTGAAATAGTTTTAGGATGTATTCAAGGATATACTAGGACTACCCGCAAAGACATATATTGATTTCTCTATAAACTTAATTTCTGGAGCAACTCCAGTATCCAAGACTCCCTACAAAATGAGTACACTAGAGCTGAAGGAACTACAAATGCATCTTGAAGAACTTATGAAGAAGGGGTATATACACCCAAGTGTGTCACCTTGGGGTGCCCCAATATTATTTGTGAAGAAGAAGGATGGAACACTAAGATTGTGCATTGACTTCAGAAAATTGAACAAAGTGACTATAAAGAACAAGTATCATTTGCCAATGATTGATGATCTCTTTGATCAGTTAAAGGATTCAAGGGTATTCTCAAAGATTGATCTCAAGTTAGGATACCATCAAGTAAGGATCAGATATGAGAACATAAGCAATACTACCTTCAGAACAAGGTATGGTCATTATGAGTTCACAGCGGTGCCATTTAGGTTATCAAATGCACCAACTGTTTTCATGTGCTTAATGAATGGTGTTTTCCTAAAATGCTTAGACAAGTTTGTCATTGTATTTTTGGATGACATCCTTGTATATTCCAAGTCAAAAAATAACATGAGCATCACTTGAGGATGTCGTTACAAGTGTTAAGAGAGCACCAGTTGTATGCAAAATTGAGCAAGTGCTCATTTTATCATAACTGAATTCACTATTTGGGGCATATTATATCTGAAGAAGGGATAGCAGTGTACCCTAAAAAGATTAAAGCTATTAAAGGGTGGACAACACCTAAGAATGTGACAGAAGTCAGATCCTTCATGGGTCTAGCTGGCTACTATAGAAGATACACTGAGTCTTTTCAAAGATTACTCACCTGATCACTTCCTTGCAAAGGAAGGGGGTGAAGTTTCAATGGAAAACAGAAAGTGAAAGGAGATTCCATCATTTGAAGCAGTTGTTAACCAGTGTGCCTGATCCAAAAAGGATCCAGAGAAGTCTAAGGATAACTTAGAATTCGCAAAAGCACCTTGGGAAGCTCAGAATGGCCTCAACATACAGAGAAGGGGAAAAAATTCCAAGTCCTTAAAAATAAGAAAAGATGGCATCATCACAAAGATTGCATCACAATATTTCCAACAACATTAACGGATCGTCAAACGGATTTATGGATCAAAAGATATTTGCGGTCAAAGTTTTGGTCAACCAAGCCCAATCAGGAGGGATGAGTCAACATCTGTACTGTTGATGTTAGCATCAGTATGTATGACATCAGCATTTGTACAGGGTATGTGTCACATGCATAGGGTGACACATGTCATGATAACATCAACATGATGATGTGGCAACACCAGAGGCTTCCACATGTCAATCATTTTTTGGCCTTTTTCGATCAGTCCGTGGACTAATGGAAACGTGCCACATGGAATTCCATATAGCCACCCAGAAGGTGATGTGGAAAGATGACCAGGTAGAGATGATGTGGCAGTGACTGTGTATATTGATGGCATGGGTCAATGAGTGGATGCCACGTGGCCTAGTCATGGGCTCCCATGCGACAACGCGAAAATGCCCAATGAGGGCGAGCATCCGAAAATCCAATATATATGTATATATATATATTCCGCCAAATCTAGCAATGGTTCCACCATATTTGGTGGCATATCTTACCGAGCAACCAACAATCCACCATATTTGAAATTTCATCCTGCCAAAATATTAATCGGTGCGCTAAAGTTAGTGGTACCACCAAACTAGCGGCGGACCCTTTGTTATAACAATGGTCCGCCATAATTAAACACCAAATTTGGTAACAGTTACAACAGAGGAGCCCAAAAGGGGAGGCCCACGGGTTTGACTTCGAGACCTCCCCCAACAGTGAATCCTTTAATAAACATCCACCAACCAATGGGCCAAACGAACATATTGTTTATTCTGCCCAGTTTTTAATTTAAAAACTGAATTTTGCCAATGCATGGGGGAAGAAGCAGGGCACACGACAGTGCGGTTGGGAATGACTTTCAAGGTAAATTTTTAATGAATTAATTATAGGTTGCATGAATGAAAATCGAGACAAAATTTCTCATGGGCCTGAAAGTGACAGACTCAGATCGAGGCATGGAGACAGTCGTTTTTGGGTAATTTGACGCCACGATTTCAATGGTTTTGTTAATTTTTTGATATAAGAAAAACTTGTGCAACTTAACTCCATAATGAGGTATACTTATGTGTTTTTCCAAATTCTTTTGTTGATTTAATATAAAGGCCTACCCATTTGAGAGTAGGTTCCAGAGATGTAGACCACTAGGGATGAACTATGTTATCAAGTTTTTGAGTTCATATCTAATTCTTATGCCTCTTTGTCATTGAGATTTCCTTCTTTATGGTGCAATTCATTTTATGCTCATTTAATACAATTATTTAATAAGTCACATTGATGAAAATATCACGTATCATGTTGGTATCAAAGAAGACATATTTGACTTGAATTTTTGAGTGTGAATGCTTACTAGGGCCAATCATAAACAGGGTGAAGGAACACTTAAGACTTTCAACCCTGAAGTTGTTCATGCATCCCGCAGGAAGAAAATTTCACATGTTCTTCTATCACATGTCAGATATGGTCGAGAAAATGTATGGAGATTACGAGAAGAGAATGGAAAAGCTAGGGAAGAAAAAGGAAGCATCAGCGGATGAAAATGATTCAATGAATCAAGGGGATAGAGGAGACCCTCCTGAGCCTCCATCTTCACCATCGAGTTCTATCTCTTCTTCCTCTGATCATTCTCATCGTTCTCATCATTCTATCCATAAAGCTTCTTTTAAGAAACCATTATTAAATCTTGATGTAAAATTTTATTTACCTATGTCTAATGGAGATGCTAATCCTAAAAAGATAGATAATTGGATTTGATAGGTTGAAGTATATTGTCATGTTCAACAAATTGATGAAGAGCAATTTAAAGTGCAATTTGTCTCTCTTCAGTTGGAAGGCACTACTCTCGTATGGTGGGAGAGAAAACTTCAGGACATAAGTAAGTGTGGTAATCTTCTTTCTTCATGGTCAGAATTTAAATCAGCAATAAGGAAGCAATTTTATCCATTGGTTTATTTACATAAAGCAATGATGGAATGAAAAACTTTAAGACAAAGTAAAGGTCAAACAGTACAAAGTTTCACGAAAGAATTTAGGAAGAAATCTTTTACATTAAACATTCCTTTAGATTCTTATGAAACTTTAATGAAGTATGTTGATGCACTTCACATTTACATTCGTCATACTTTACTATTGTTTAACCCCACTAGTCTTGACAAAGTTTGTGTGCAAGCCACTCACCTTGAGAATAGAGGAACGCATGTTCAATAAGATCCCACGAAGAAACCTTCCAAATTCCCACATAAGAAATTTAAAGGAAATTTTCAAAGGAAGGACAAAAAGACCGCCACTATAAAGAGGGAAGAAGGAAACCCATCTTACACTCATTGCAAGAAGAATGGTCACGATGATGAACATTGTTGGAAATTACATCTAGAGAAAACACTGAAACAATTGGTGGAAAGGGGAAGACAAATACCATTTCTACAGTGCAACAAGATCTTGGTTCTGATTCAAGAGACAAGGAAAACATCACATCAGTTGGAGTACAAGGTAAAGATTCCCTTCATGCTAGTTCAAATTCCAGTACTAAATCTCATGATGATGAAAGAAAGAGGAATGAATTATTTTATATAAGAGTTGTATCTAAGAACACTAATATAGATACATTATTTGATCTGGGTTCCCAGGTAAACTTGATATCTGAAGCACTTGTCAAAAAGATGGGTCTTGAAACTAAACCGCATCTAAAGCCTTATCCTCTTGGTTGGGTATGTGATAGGGAAAAAATTAATGTCAACAAGCAGTGTAGTGTCAGATTCGATATTGCTTCAAAGTTTATTGATGAAGTGGATTTGGATGTTGTATCACTTGATATATGTGGCATAGTGCTAGGGAGTCCTTATCTTAATGATGGAAAATAAGTCTCCTTTTGTCATGAGAAAAAATATCACCTTACTAAAGGGAGAGTGGAATATATTGTTAGATCCCACAACATGAGGGTAAACAGAACACATGTTAGCGCAGGACAAATGAATAGACTCATAAGTACTAATAATATATATGTACTGATATTCATAAGGGAAAAGGATCTCAGAACATCTAACGCCTTCCAAGGATGTGATCCTTATCATAAGAAATAATTAATTGATATTGTTTCTAAGTATGATAACATCTTTCAGGAACCAGATGGATTACCTCCTAAGAAGGAAATCCAACATGAAATACATCTTCAACATGATTCTCCTCTTCCTAATGTGGACATGTATAGGATGTCAGTTGTAGAGATGACATAAATCAAAAAGAAGGTACAAGGCTTATTGGATCAATGGGTCATCAAGCCCAGTTCATCTCCTTGTGGTTCTCTGAAAGTGATGGTGCCAAAGAAGGATGGCACATGGAGAATGTGTGTCAATTACTGAGCCTTAAATAAAATCACGATGAAGAAATTGATACCCTCTTCCTCGTATAGATGATTTACTTGATCAATTAAAGAATGTTGTTTATTTCACTAAGTTGGATTTTCATAGTGGATACCATCAAATCAGGGTTGTAGAATAGGATGCATGGAAAACTGATCCAAGTGGATATTGGTGGCCACCCACCTATTCAACCAGCTTGAAAAATAGTTTTCCACCTTGGCAGTTTTTCGAAAGTTTTGCAGGTTCCAAACTTCTGGGGCCGTTTTGAGGCCCTAAACGACATTTTTTGGCGATTTGGGGCCCAAGGGACTAACGCAGGCACTTCTCTAGGCCAGTCAAAAACTAGTCTTCTTGGTTAGACCTTTCCAACGGGCTTTCGTGTGCCTAAAATGGAAATCTTATGCAAAAGTTACGACCCTAGGAAGTTGATGTACTAACTTACCCAAACAGGGCCCACATGACTTTTGGCACTTCATCTCCTAGGGTTAGGTTTTTGGATGTATAGGATTTTTGATATTCTTGTTTATTGTAAAAAGGAATTCAGAGCCTCATTGTAACCATATTCTTGCGAATGAGCGCATCCATCACATATCTTCTCAGAGATAAGCCACCACCATTCCAACAAGCTTGTTTTCCGCTGCATTTTACAGTTTCATCTTATTTCCTTATTGAATTGAAAACCAGTTTTACTGTATCTTTGTTATTCTGTGATAAGAATATTTTAATAATCTGTATTCATTTCATTCTTCTCATAAAATCTGAATCAGTGGTATCAAAGTAGTCTTCTCCTTGTCGTCTTAATGCATGTCCCCAACGAGGTCAGGGTACAAAGAATTGGGTCTCGAGCTTGTTTCTCTTGAGGACAAAATCTCTCGCACACCCAAGCGACCTCTCATGGCAAGAGACAATAAAGATTACAGGACAGGAGATCCTTTCAAAATGTTGCTTGAATAATCCCTCATGCACTAGAGGAATGATATGATGGATAGTTTCATGAAAATCCTTCGACGACTACCAACATGCGACACATCTTCCTCAAGCGGAGGCGTCACCCCCTTCAAGGTACATATCAACTTCGATATTCATATATTTGAAGGTCATATAGATGCAAATGTTGTAGAAAAATGGTTGAATCTACTAGAAGGGTATGTTTTCGTCCATAACTTTTCTAATAGAGAAAATATTACTTTTGCACTCCTCAAAGTCATTCCCCATGTGAAATATTGGTGGGAAACTTTCTGTGAGAAAAAAGAAATAGAGGAACGCTCATTATTTACAGTCACGACCACCTGAAAATCCTTCAGGGAAGTTATTAAGGAACAATACTACCCCGTCGAATGTTATGATGAGTTGTATAACAAATGGACCACGCTGTGGAAACAACGAAACCAAGCAGTGCTAGAGTTCACAAATATCTTCCATACCATGCGCACCAAGTTGGGTATCAAATATTCAAAGATTCATCTAGTTCTCAAGTATCACGGTGCTCTACATAGATATATCTAGACCGAAATGGAATTTCTGGACATCTCGTCCTTGGGCGCGACCTACCGATATGTTGTCAAAACTGAGAGGAAGCTCAAACAAAATACACAACAATTTGGGCCTAGGAACCCCTCACAACAAAAGAAAGGAAAGGGAAGCCCCAACCCACAGAAAAAATGACAGAGAAAATATGGACAGTATCAGGACAACTAGTCCAAGACGCAAGCAAAGAAGGACACCAGAAAGACAAAGAAAGATACCTGGAAGTAGTGCGACTTCCATAAGATCCCTTGGAATAACACTATTAACTGCCGCTCAAAGCAGTCACTCATGGCCGAAGTGAAAGACTCTGAATCAGATGCGGGTTTTGACTCTGAGTTAGAACCACAAAGGGGAAGACATATCATTGATGTAGAACCTAGTGCCACCATTGCTACCACCAAGCTCCATCCTGGTGAACCAGATGAGCCGGAAGAAGGAGAGAACCTCTTCCATTCACAGATGTGGGTAAAAGGCACCTTGTTGCACTTCATCGTTGATAGTGGTATCTAGAAGAACCTCATATCAATAGAGGTCGTCAAGTAGTTGGCCCTGCTAACAACGCCACACCCACAACCCTACACCATTAGATGGATCCACCAAGGAAGCGATCTCGAGCATCAAGCCCTAGAAAGACGAGATATTATGTGATGTTGCTCCTATCAAAGTTTGTAATGTTATTTTGGGCCAAACTTATTTATGGAAACTTCATGTTGTATATGAGTCTAGGCCTCATTGTATTATAATTACTTTGAACATGAAATTATATAGGATACCCAGNAAGCAATGTAGGAAGGTCATCTCTCAGACTAGGAAATTTGTCTTCTTCATGATTCTCTCTCAAAGTGAGTGAAAGATCGCAGCCACATCCAAGGCCTCCATGAACGATCTATCCACACAATAGAAGCAAGTTTATAAGGTCGTGGAAGAATACTCAGATATCTTCTCCTCTCCTATTGGGGTACCTCTGCACTGCCAGGTCAAGCATCCCATCGATCTGACCCTAGGCACACCACTACCCAATGGGCCAATCTACTTCCCCTCTCTATTAGAAAATGAGGAGATCAACAGGCAGATCCAAGAAATGCTCCACAAGGGGCACATCCATCCTAGCTCATCACATTGTGGGATCCCAATCATGTTGGTGTAGAAGAAAGACGTGACCTAGGGACTCTGCATTGATTAATGGGCTTTGAATAAAATCACAGTCTGAAATCGGTACCCGATTCCACGAATCAATGACCTCCTTGATCATCTCACGGTGGCCAAATACTTCACTGAGATTGATCTGAAGTCTAGATACCACTAGGTCCCAATAGAACAAACATATGTATGGAAGACTACCTTCAAGTCAAAAGAAGGTATTTTTCAATGGTTAGTCATGCCATTTGGTTTGAAAAATGCCCCAACAACTTTTAAGAGGTTGGTGGACGATATCCTACAAAATTTCTCCAATACTTTCATAGTGGTGTATCTGGATGACATCCTAATCTAAAACAAGACCTAGGCAGAACACTTGCAACATATTCAACAGGTTCTACACACCCAATGACAACACAAACTATATGAAAACTTGGAAAAATGCTCCTCCGGCATGGACAGGGTCCATTACTTAGGCCGCATCGTTGATCAACATGGTGTGCATGTGGATCTAGCCAAGATCTAGGTTATCTAGAATTGGCCATCCCCAACCACACTCACTGAACTTCAAAGCTTCTTGGGCCTCACCAATTTATATTGCAGGTTCATGTTGGGATTCTCTCATATCGCATGGGCCCTCATCCAAGTAACCAGGGGTGGCGGTAAGGAAAAATTTGTGTGGGGAATGTCTCAAACATAGGCCTTCACTGACTTGAAGAAGAGTTTGTGCTCATCCCCAGTACTTTCATTATCATACCTGCAAAATCCCTTTGAGGTCGAGACAAATGCTTCAGACTATGTTTTGGGCATCGTTCTCACTCAACACGGCCACCCCATGGAATATCATAGTGAGACACTATCATATGTTGTCCGTAAATACCCTACTTATGACAAATCAATGTACTCCATTATGCAAGACTTCCACCAGTGGAGACATTATATTATTGGGAAGGAGACGATCATCCACATTGATCACAAGCCATTACAGTTCATGTAGACCCAAGGAAAATTGTAGAATGACCGCCATCAAAAGTCATCAACATACTTACAATAGTTCCACCTCAACATCAAGTATAAAATAAGAATTACCAACCGAATCGTTAAAGGCCTCATCTGACCTCCAGTCACAACACTCACCACAGTGCTAGACTCTTGCAGCCATGAGACCTCCAGATGGCCCCACCTCTACGAGACAAACCCTGACTTCTCCACCACCTACCAAATGTTTGGCGCCAATTCAGTGGTCATTAATTTCCATATTTAGGATGGGTTGTTGTGTCATTTGGGCCATCTTTGTGTTCCATCAAACGAGTGCATGAAGATGATTTGGGAACCTCACTACAATCAAGTGGCAGGACACTTTGTGGAGGAGATTCTCATGGATCAATGCATTAGAGAAGTTTGTGGAGGAGATTCTCATGGATCTCATGGCTAAGAGAGTTATGTTTGTAGGAATACAAGCATCATCGACTGGAGGATTTCAAGAATCCCCCTCCACTAGACGTCATTCCATCCATACTACTGAGAAATGGAGAAAACACCGCGATGATCTAGCTAACGCAAAGTAGATCTTGTCGGTCTTGCCAGAGTGCATATTGCCTTTGGCTGGTGCGGTTAACTGTGAAAATATCCCACATGAATTTGAGTACATGCTAATCACTACGTACATCCTAAAGGGGATATGCATAGTTGGACCCCAGTTAGGACACATCCTAGCTCTGAAGAACAATGACTTCAACCTTGGAGACCAGAAGAACTACGCGATGCTCGTGCCACATAGGTATTTGATGAAGATGGCTCGGAAGAAGTCATGCATAGTGTCCCAACTGTGGATTAAGGATCTCACACAATCAACGATCTTGAATGTAATGAAGATCCCTTACTTTGGATGACATAAGGAGGTTAAGGCATGCATTAAACTCCTCCCGTCATGCTATCATGGAGGATATCTATGGCTTGAAAGGTGTGTGACTGTGGATCTGGCGTTGATCCACCTCATCACATGACTGAGCATGTAGGGAACAGACCCTCAAAATTTCTACCCAAGGAATACTTTAGATCACTTCCTGGGACATCACATAAAGGAGGATTATGGGGATGTAGAGAAGGGAAAGAAAGGCTACAAGGTAGCCTCCATCCAGGATGGTGTAGTGCGCCTATCTTGCTAGCTTATAGCTGGCAAGCTCATTAGAAAGAACCATCTCATGCAGGTCACTGGATTCGTAGTAGACCTCACAGGAAAGTGCGTGGAGGGGATGCAAATGAATTGGGAGAGTTAACTCCTCAACGATATGGACAAGGACTATCGTGAAGTGCAAGATCAGGTCTATGAATTCCATTTTAGTTGGTTACTATTAATGATTGTATTTGTCTCTTGGCAGATGCCAGAAGGAGTGACATTTCTAGAAGTTGAGCCATCAAAGCCATTGGCTACAAGGTTATCCACCTTGTGGTATACAAATGATATGTCGAAGCACTGGCAATCGAACACAGTCTTCCATGCTTACTATCAACAGTTTAAGCGTGATATTGAAGCATTTCCATGCATGACACTGAATACATTGCACCAGTACAGACCATTGGTGAAGTTCCACACATATATACACTTTATCTACATCATTGCGTGCAGGAATGAGAGCAAGGAGGAATTGCAGTCCTATTATAAGCTGACCGACGAAGATATGGAGGAGATCACCAAATAATGGCCTGCAGAGTTCCTTGTACCAGTTGAGGATGCAAAATTATCCAACCTTAACATCATTGGAAGTCCCTTGGTCACCTGGGTCGAACATTATGGATAGACTAGCGCGAAGAAAAAGAAGAATAAAGGAGGAAGTGCAGAACATAGAAACTGATGACGAGGACAATACCTCAAAGGAAAATAAGTCTGAATCACCCACAAGAGGAGGAGGAGACGAAGTGAAACAAGAATAAGGATGGGAATAAGGATAAAATCAAGACAAAGGTGAAGTTACATCACCAAAGGATCCCCCTACCGAGGCCAAAACATCGAAGAAGCAAAAGGTTTCTCCACAGAAACCCTCATCAAGAAAGAAGACATGCGTCAGTAAGCCCAATATGATTTCCACGCTCGTAGAGGATGACGTCAATCTAATTATCGCAGGTGTGGAGGATGCTTCAAAGGATATATTGTAGTGCTATGGATAAAATCATGAGACGTTGTATGAAAGAATAGAGAAGGATTTGAAGGATATATAGCAAGCCATCCATTTGAGTTGCGCAGTACCTACTATGCCTTCTTCGTCGAAAATTGCAGAATTGGGGGATGAGCCCGCCCAATTACGAAGATTAGCTGATGCAATAGAGGCTTGACTTAAGCAAGCCCAAGAAGAAAAGGAGTAGGCTACAAAAGCCTTGAAGCAAGAAAAGGAGGAGGTCTTAGAGAAACTTCGAGTTGCGTAGAAGGAGAAATATGAAATTAAGGTGATATTCGAGGCAGACAATGAAAAGGTATAGAAAGAAAAATACCAACTGCTCGCAGAGAAGACTGTGATCAAAGAGGTATTGAATAAAGAAATTCGCTCTGTGTTGGGCTTGGAACATGAGGAAGAAGAGCCAACCGAGATTCAAGTGGGGAATCTCACTGAGGCCATTCAACAGCTTCAAGTGAGAGTAATAGAGTTATAACTCCAAGCAGTGTCGAGCACTTGGCAAGAAGTGTGCGATCAAAGGGAGGAAGTCACTAGGAGCACAGTTGGAAGGATCAGGGCACTCACATCAGAATGTAAGCAATTAAGTAACCATAGTGCGCAAACCTACAAATTCCTCGCAGAAGATCCAAAGTTGAGGAAACTGGAAGAACAACTCCAAGAGGCACAACATCATGCATCCACCGTGCAAGCGTAGATGAAGTCACTCACTACGGTTGAGAAAATGAAGATATCACATGAGAAACGCGCATTCCAGCAGTATATTAATGCCATCCAGAGAAACTTCATGGAGGTTACACAGATATTACAGCTGGTGCAGGACGAAGCCTGCATGATTTTTGGAGAGATTGAAGGCCAAGGCTCACATCTAGACCAAGTGGTTGTGACAGTGGAACAATGCTTGGAAGGGAATTTTATAGAGAAAGTGATTTAGGAGTTTGCCAAGACTGAGGCCCTGGCGAAGCAACAAGTTGAGGTAGCTTGAGCTAAGCTCAAGGCCTTTGCAGGAGCTTTTCCTAGATCTGAGTGAATCGAGATGAGTCACATGTGAGTGTTGGGGGCATGTTTTCCCTTGACCAAGTTTTGAGGAAACCTTGGTCATGTTTGAAAACTTTTGGGACTTCAATAGGTTGGTCGAATATGGAGCGTGTTGGTCCTTGACCAAGTTTTGGGAGATTCTTTGTCATAGTGACCTATTTTGGGACTTTGACAGCCTGTCGAAGGAGGAGCTCAAGACGAAGTGGATATCACAGGATCGCGACCCACTTTGGGATCCTTTTTGGGTTTTTGAGAATATGTAACGAGAATGGGATGTCAACCCATGGGTTTACCCATGTTTAGGCCTATTTTGAATGTATAAATAGAAGACTAGGCAATGTAAGAAGTAGTTGAAGTTGAATAGTGCTTCTATGTGATGTGAATGTATGGTAAGTGCAGGTAGAGTCTGTAAGTTCTCAGTGCATAACTTTAAGAGACTTGCAGAGCTAAGTGCAGGTCCTTGTAATAGATTGTGGAAGGCTAAGTGTTGTAATGCAAGGAAGAAGGATCTAGCGAGCTGCACAGATCTTTTGTCCTATGTGGAGTAGGGTTTTGATGGATTTGTGCTTGTAACCAATTGACTGAAGATAATAAAGAAGAAGAGTTGGTGGACGTAGCCCTAGGGTGGGGGTGAACCACGTAAACACTGTGTTGTCTTGCTTTCTGCTTGTCTTAATGTGTTTATGTCTTATTTTTCTAAATGATTTGAGATGATTAGATAGATATTCTTATGATTAATGCTAATGACATATGAGAATGTTAGATCTGATCCATATGAATGTGCTTAGTGCTTGATCTGCTAGATCTACCTCTCTATTTATGTTAAGTGCTTAAGTACATTATATCGGTGCGAATGTTGGAAAGCCCTGTTTTATCAGCGAAGTGGATGACTAATTTCATATTGAGGAACTGATGGTGCTAAGTGCCTTATTAAGTATTATAATCACATATATGTATCCCAACTAAGGTTGTAGACACTTGAGTCCTACAACCACCCCTGCCTCTACCTCGAGTGAGACTTCATCTGATTTGCAAGTGTTGTTGAAAGGGTCGATAGTTAGAGCTTTGTTGGTGATCTGTTGTAGCGTTGAACCCTAGGTCTGCCCTTGTGCCAACAAATGGTTCTGTTGTTGGGACCTAAAACTATGATTGTTGGGAACTGAGAAAGAAGAAGCTTTGTGAAAATATTCATCCTGAAATTGTGAAATCTCTATGCGTAGATATGTGCCCTAGTGCAAAGTACTCTACTTGACTTATAAAGATCTGTGCTAAAATAAGGAAGACCGATCTGAAGAAAAGAGGTTGGATCTGAAGAAAAGAAGCAAGATCTGAAAGTTTTGTTCTCTAAGAAAGGAAAAAGTGAGAATTTCTGATTAAAAAGAGGTAAAATATGCAAGCTCTGTGCTCTAATAAAGGTAAGAATAGTTAAAATTTTTAGATCTGGAAGCTTTGTGCTCTGTAGAAGTAAGATAAGTGGAAATTTTTGTTTCTAGAGTATGGATCTAGGTATGCTTAATAGAGTTTGTCCTAGTTTGAAAACTAGGGTATTAATAGTTGAAAGAAGATTTGATATGAGTAGATCGGATAAGAATAGTGAAAGATATGTTATACCTATGCATAGAAAGAATGTTTGGACTAACAAATGGAGGTAGGATCCTATAAGGAATTTTTTGCAGGATAGCTACCATGATCCTAATGCGTAGTACAAGAGGAGTTGGGGGTCATTTAGAAGAAAGAGAGGATTAACCCTCTGTTACAGCTTCAGAAAATCGAGACATCTTTGTAAGGCATGGCCTAGGAGAAGACCTGGTTGTATTTTTTGCAAAGCTATGAACCATGAAGTGTTGGATTTCCCTAGAATGATTGCTAAGCTTGAAAGTATGAACATAAGACAAGAAAACCCTAAGGAATATCTAGAAACTAAGGTTATAGCATAACCCCAGAAAGAATCATAGAAGGTATTGCTATAGATGAAATAAACCTTGAATGACCACTGACCTGCTAGATTATCAGAGATCTTTAAAGAAAAGGAATGCATCAATGCAAGAATAGGAGACTTCAACATTGGCTGTGTTCTAGATAAGGAAACATAGGTGAATATCATGACAGAGAGAACTTGGGAAGCTATAGGAAGGCCTGCTATGATTCCTTCATTAGGAGGAATAGGATTATTCAGAGGAAAACTTGTAAACCTATGTGGAAATATCACTCAGATATCTATGAATTCCAATGGAACTTCGAAAGAAGAAGATTTTGAGATTATTCAATTTATTGAGGACTGCGGCCCATTTACCATGTTACTAGGGAAACCTTGGATTGAAAGAGATCAAGCTAGACGAAAAGAAGAAGAATAAGTTTTGGAGAAGAAGAGACAAGAGTTAAAATATTTCATGACTAGAAGGATCACACACTTGATCAAAGAACAGGAGAACAGATCAAATCTATTTAACACTAGACACCCGAATGTTGAAGTTGAAAGAACACTAGAGAATCCACAGAAGATTGAAATACCTACCCCAGACAAAGAAGAGGTGTTAATCTCGAATCCTAGGAAAGAATCTCAACAACGCGCAATGACTATGTCCAAAGACGATAAGAATCAGAATGAAAAAAGGACTACCAAGATGAAGCTCACTGGGAGGAAGGCTAGAAACATAAGTAAGAAGAGAGCTAAGTTTGAAAAGTTATAGAAGGTTCCAAAGGGAACTTCGCAGACAGAAAATTTGCAGAATGGGAGCTTCATGGGGATATCAGAATAGAAACACATGGCACTTCACCATGACGAGGCAATATAGTCGTTGGGACTGATATATCCATTTGACTGCCACTCCGAACGGGTCGGAAAGCATTTATAGCTTGACACCAGACATTGGATCGTGCCATAAAGAACAAAACAAGAGTTAATGAGGCTCCATACCCGTTACAAGAGAACCGTTGTCGAGTTGCCTATTTATCCCATCACGCCATGCATAGAGAACACTTTTGCTAACCAAGAATTTGAGCCCGCAAACCAAGTGAATTGTATACAGTGATCATTACCCTCTTTCTATTTATTCTAGTGTAGTATCTGAGTTAATTGTGAACCTGATATTATTAATCCCGAGCACGTATGTCCGACGAGATCACTGCAGTTGAAGAATCGGTAACATAAGTACTCCTCAACTTGATGACTGAAAGAGTCATGTCGGAGAGAGGATTGTCTACCAGTCTACAAGCATCATCGATGAGAGGACTATCGGCCTCTCCATCCACTGCTCAATACAGACCATCACAACCCCACATATGAGAAGCAAACCAAGCACAGAGATGATCTCACGAATGCTAAGTTGATTCCGAGCATTTTACCTGCCTATCTACCACCTCTAAGCGGCGAAATAAATCTAGACACTGTGCCCAGAGACTTTGAGTATGAATTGGTCACTATGTACCTCTCGAAGGGGATACGCGTAGTTCATGCAGATCAAGAAAAGATAGCAGCGTTGAAGTTTAGCGACTTCAACCTCGGCGATAGGAAGGTCTACAACATTCTCACCCCACATAAGTACCTAACCAGGAAAAAAGGAAAGAATTCAAAGATCGTCCCTCAGTCATGGACCCATAACCTCACGTAGTCCACACTGCTCAACATCATGAAGATTCCTCACTTTAGAAGACACCAAGAAGTTAATGCATGTGTCAAACTGTTGTTGTCCTGTTACCATGGCAAATACTTGTGGTTAAATCGTTGTATCGCAATGGATCCAACATTTATCAATCAGATCATAGGGCTCAGTATGCAAGGCCCTAACCCATAGGATTTCTACCCTAGAAAAATAATGGATCACACTCTAGCACAAAGGATCAAATACACCTACGACGATGTCGAAAAATGAATGTGAGGCTACAAGGTAGCTTTTTTCGAAAGCGATGTAGTGCACCTAGCCTATCAATTGATCATGGGAAAGTTGGTCTGCAAGAACTGACCCACCCAAGTCACTGGATTTGTAGTCGACCTTACAGGGAAGTGCGTGAAGGGCCTACAAATGAATTGGGTAAAGTACCTCGTGAACCAGTTGGAACTGGACTGCAAGGAAGTGCAAGATCAAGGATACGAGTTCCACTTCAATTGGCTTCTAATCCTAATTTCTTTCATCACATGGGAGATGCCGGAAGGTGTGACCTTCCCGGACATCGAGCCATTTGAACCTCTAGCCGTGAAGTTCAATACACTGTGGTATTCCAGTGACATGAAAAAACAATGGAATTCAAATGTCGTATTCCACACATATTACAATCAGATGAAGTTATCTATCCAGTCCGAGCCATGCATCATGCCAAATACTTTCCATTGGTTTTGGCCTTTAATAAAATTCAGCGCGGATATTACAGCATGCGCTGACAAGAACAAGCAACAACTACAATCTTACTACAAGTTGAAAAAGGAGGACTTAGAAGAAATCGCCAAGGATTGGTCGGCGGACCTCCTCATTCCATTAGACCCTGTGGAGAAATATGATATAGACAGTCCAGAAACTACACCGGATACACCTGAACCTAGCAAGATAAAGAAGACCGAAGAGGTCCATGATTTAGACAATGCTTCAATGAATATCGCTCCCATATCAATAGATCAAGGAGGAGATGGAGGAGAGATAGATGGCGCAGAAGTTGAACAGAAGAAAGGTGAGGTTACACTGCGTAGAGACGAGGAGGATCCCTCGAATAAAAGGAAGGTTTCCCTGCAAAAACCTTCCTCTCGGTAGAAAGTGAAAGAAACCATGACCAAAATGTAGACCATCCTCACCTCTAATGACTACAATTTCATCATAGCAGCCCTGAATGATGATTTGTTGGAGATAGCAGAGAAGTAAGAATCTAAGAAGGAGGAGGTGTTCCATCATATTAAGGATGAGATCCAAGGAGTGCAACAAGCACTACAATCCAAATGCGCAATCTCCACTATGCCTCTGTCAGCAGGAACATCAAAACTGGGAGATGAGCCAACTCAACTCCACCACGTCGCTGATATAATCGAAGCTTGCCTTTGACGAGCTTAGGAAGAAATAATGCAATCTAATCAGACTTTGGCACAAGTACAGGGAGACCTTGTAGAACAATGCAGTACTACAGAACGAAAAAATCTTGCTCTACAAGCGAAGTGGGATGAAGAAAAATCACAACTGCAGCAAATAAAGGAACAGTTTCTCACAGAGAAACTCAAAATAAAGGAAATGGTTCACAGATCACTTCACTCTGTTACAGTCATAGAAGTAAAGAACAAAGAGTGAGTTCCATAGAAAGTGGCACAACTTGAAGAAGTAATCCAGCAGCTCCAGCAGCGCATAGCAGACTTGGAGCTCTGCACTGTGCTCAAGACCCCTCAAGATGTAAGACACCAAAGGGAAAAAACTGCCTGTAGTGCAATTGATAGACTAAAAGCTCTTGCCTTTGAGTGCAAGAAGCTGAGTAACTGCAACACCCAAACATATGAGAAACTCATTGAGAATCCATAGTTACAGGCATTAGAGTCACAACTCAAGGAAAGAATGAAGTAGTCTTAATAGAAATGCACCGCCCAACATCAGATCCATATGATTCAAAGCAGAGTGATGGAAGTTACTCAACAGCTTCAACCAGTGCAAGATAAGGCATGCATATTATTCATAGAGATTGAAAGATGAGGAGTAGAGATAGAAAAGGTTGTCATCACAGCAGAACAATGCCTAGAAGGGCCCATGAATGACATAGTGATCCAGGAGTTCACTGAGAAAGAGGCTGTCGCACAACAGCAGGTCAAAGTAGCTCGAGCCAAGCTCGAGGCATTCGAGGTAGAACTAGTCAGATCTGAGTGACTCAGGATGAGTCACAGGTGAGTGTTGGGGGCTTGTTGGCCCTTGACCAAGTTTTGGGAGATTCTTGGTCATAGTGACCTATTTTGGGACTTCGACAACCTGTTGAAGGATGAGCGCAAGACGAAGAGGAGATCATGGGATCTCGGCCCACTTTGGGATCATTTTTGGGTTTTTGGGAATATGTAATGGTAATGGGATGTCGGCCCATGGTTTCACCCATGTTTAGGCCTATTTTGAATGTATAAATAGAAGACTAGGCAATGTAAGAAGTAGTTGAAGTTGAATAGTGCATCTATGTGGTGTGAATGTATGCTAAGTGCAGGTAGAGTCTGTAAGTGCTTAGTGCAAAACTGTAAGAGACTTGCAGAGCTAAGTGAAGGTAATTGTAACAGATTAGGGAAGTTTGAGTGTTGTGACTCAAGGAAGAAGGATCTAGCGAGTTGCACAAATCTGTTGTCCTATGCGGAGTAGGGTTTTGATGGCTCTGTGCTTGTAACCAATTGACTGAATATAATAAAGAAGAAGAGTTAGTGGATGTAGCCCTAGGGTGGGGGTGAACCATGTAAACATTGTGTTGTCTTGCTTTCTGCTTGTCTTAATGTGTTTATGTCTTCTTTTGCTAAGTGATTTGAGATGATTATATAGATCTGCTTATGCTTAGTGCTAATGACATACAAGAATGTTAGATCTGATCCATATGAATGTGCTTAGTGATTGATCTACTAGATCTACCTCTCTGTTTATGCTAAGTGCTTAAGTACATTATATTAATGCAAATGTTGCGAAGCCCTGTTTTATCAGTGAAGTGGATGATTAATTGCATATTGAGGAACTGATGGTGCTAAGTTCCTTATTAAGTATTATAATTACAGTTTTTTGTCCCAGCTAAGGTTGCAAACACTTGAGTCCTGCAACCAACCCTGCCTCTACCTTAGGTGAGACTTCATCTGCTTCACAGGTGTTTCTGAAAGGGCCAGTAATTAGGTCTTTGTTGGTGTGTTGTTGTAGCATTGAACCCTGGGTCTACCCCTATGCCAACAGAGTGCCTAGGCGGAGCTAAGATCACAGGATCTCACTTGTTTTGCGGGCTTGTGGACCATGAAAAGGGTTTACTAGGGTTTATATAATAGGTTATGGGATGTCAACCCATGGGTTTACCCATGTTTAGGCCTTTTTGTAAAAGTATATATAGGAAGGAATGTAATGTAGAAAGTAGTAGTAGCTTAGTGAAAGAAATGTAATATATTTGGTTGATTGGTTATGTGCATGATATGTTAGTATGGCTCTTTGCTAGTAAGGAGTTGGTTCTATGCCTTGACCTGATTTTTGGAAGGAGGATCTATGGATTTTGGCTCTGTGGCTTTGTGCACAGGACCAAATGAATGTAAGAAGATTGAAGACTAATAAAGAAGACAAATAATTTGGTGGACGTAGCCCCACACCGGGGTGAACCACATATATCCTGTGTCTTGATGTGCTTTGTGCAATGTTGTTTATGTTTTTATCTTCTTAGTGTTGTTGTTATAATGAATGCATCTGATGCTTAGTGCTTAAAGATGAATGACTGCTATATCTGAGCTAATGCTATGTGCTAAGTTATTGGAAGTCCTTGATCTTTATTATTACTGCTTTGTTCTGTACTTAGGGTTTTATCTGCGATGTGAATGAGATTCAAGAAACTAATGCATATTGTTGTTTAAGTGCTCTGTTAAGTATTGTAATCACAGATATGTGTCCCATCCTGGTTGTAGACACCTGATTCCTGCAACCCCTCCTGCCTCTACCTCGAGTGAGACTTCATCTGCTTCGTAGGTGTTTTTGAAAGGGCCAATAGTTAGGGTTTTGTTGGTGCATTGTTGAAGCGTTGAACCCTGGGTCTTCCCCTTTTCCAACAATTACTTTGAACAAGAAATTGTACAGGATACTTGAGGAAGTCCCTCCTAGTGCTATTTCCTTTATCGCTGCCAAGCAATGAAGGAAGTTCATCTCTCAGACCGGGAAGTTTGCATTCTTAATGATTCACTCTCAGAGTGAGCGAAAGATCGCAACCACATTTAGGGCCTCCATAGACGATCTCTTCACACAACTAAATCAACTGGATAAGGTCGTGGAAGAATACTTAGATATCTTCTCCTCTCCTACCGGGCTACCTCTGCACTGCCAGGTCAAGCATCCCATCGATCTGACCCTAGGCACACCGATACCCAATGGGCCAGTCTATTGTCACTCTCTATTAGAAAATGAGGAGATCAAGAGGAAAATCCAAGAACTACTCCACAAGGGTCACATCCATCTCAGCTCATTTCCTTGTGGGATCCCAATTATGCTAGTGCAGAAGAAAGAAGGGACCTGACAACTCTAGATTGATTACCGAGCTCTGAATAAAATCATAGTCTGAAACCAGTACCCAATTCCCCGAATCGAATACCTCCTTGATCAGCTCATGGGGGCCAAATACCTCAGTAATATTGATCTAAAGTCTGGCTACCACCAAGTCCCAATAGAACAGACAGATGTATGGAAGACTGCCTTCAAGTCAAAAGAAGGACTTTTTGAATGGTTGGTCATGCCATTTGTTTTGAAAAATGCTCCAACAACGTTTATGAGGATGATGGACGATATCCTATGACCTTTCACCAATAATTTTGTAGTGGTGTATCTGGAGGACATCCTCATCTACAACAAGACTTGGGTGGAACACTTGCAACATATTCAATAGGTTATGCACACCTTGTGACAACACAAACTATATAAAAACTTGGAAAAATGCTCCTTCAGCATGGATAAGGTCCATTACTTAGGATACATCATTGATCAACATGGTGTGCATGTGGATCTAACCAAGATCCAATTCTTCCATGACTAGCCAGCCCCAACCACACTCATTGAACTTCAGAGCTTCTTGGGCCTCACCAATTTGTATCGCAGGTTCATGTTAGGATTCTCTCATATCGCATGGTCCCTCAACCAAGTAACTAGGGGTGGCGATAAGGAAAAATTTGTGTGGGGCATGTATCAACAACAAGCCTTCACTAACTTGAAGAAGAATTTGTGCTCATCCCCAGTACTTTCATTACCAAACCTGCAACATCCCTTTCAGATTGAGAAAAAATATTCAGACTATGTTGTGGGTGTCGTTCTCACTCAACACAACCACCCCGTGACATATTAGTGAGACAAAATCAGAGGATGTCCGTAGGTACCCTACTCAAGACCAAGAAATGTAATCCATTGTGAAAGCCTGCCGCTAGTGGAGACATTACATTCTTGGGAAGTAGACGATCATCCACACTAATCACAAGCCATTACAGTTCATGTAGACCCAAGGAAAATTGCAGAATGACCACCATCAGAAGTGGTCAACATACTTACAGTTCCAACTCAACATCAAGTATAAAACAGGAAGTACCAACCGAGTTGTTGACTACCGTAGATGAACTCCAGTCATGGCACTCACCACAGTGCTAGACTCTTCTGACCATGAGACCTATGGATGGACACACCTCTATGAGATAGACCCTAACTTCTCCACCACCTACCAAATGTTGGGCACCAACTCAGTGGTCGCTAATTTCCATCTTCAGTACGGGTTGTTGTGTCATATGGGCCATCTCTACGTTCCATCACATGAGCGCACAAAGCTGATTTGATAATCTCACTATAGTAGGGTGGTGTTGGTTATTGACCAAGTTTTGGATATCCTTGGTCAGGTTTGACCTATTTTGGGACTTTGACAGGCTGTCTAGGGTGGAGATCGCGGGATATCGACCACTTGTTTAGGGATTTTTGGGTTTTGGGCTTATGTAACGGGTATTGGGATGTTGTCCCATAGTTTTACCCATGTTTAGGCCCATTTTGTAATGTATAAATAGAAATCTAGGCGATGTAAGTAAAGGGTGTGATGCTAAGTGAAAAAGGGAAAGTGAAGGCCAGTGTGCTAAGTGCAAGTGATAGTTGTAAATTCTTTGTGCATACTGTGTGAGGTTTGCAAGGCTAATTGCAAGTGACTGTAAGATCTTGTGTAAAGGCTTTGTGCTATAACCTATCTTGGGGAAGGAGGATCTGGAAAGGTGCACATGGATCTCTTGTCCTAGGTGGAGTAGGACCTTGTGGCTCTATGCATGTAGATGATTGACATAATATAATAAAGAAGACGAAGAGTTGGTGGACGTAGCCCCAGGCTGGGGGTGAACCACGTATATCTTGTGTTATGGTTTCTTTGTGCATTATGGCTGTTTTATGGTTCATATGATTAATTCTTAGTGCAATGATGTATTATTAGATGAATATGATAGCTTAGTTCCTAATGATGTGAAGATCTAATATATGTTGATGTAATTAGTACTTGAATGTGTTGAATCTTGTTGAATACTGTGTTCCTTTGTAGACAAGGGTTAAGTACTAATGAATGATAACTTCTAAGTTCTTTGTTAGAGTATTGTAATCATAGATCTGTGTCCCAGCTAAGGTTGTAGACACTGGAGTCCTACAACCACCCTTGCCTCTACCTCAAGTGAGACTTCATCTAGTTCGCAGGTGTTTCCGAAAGGGCCTGTAGTTAGGGTTTTGTTGGTGTACTGTTGAAGCGTTGAACCCTGGGTCTGGCCCTTTGCCAAAAAATGGTTTCGTTGTTAAGACCTGAAATTGTGATTGCTAGGAACTGAGGAAAATAAAGAAAGCTCTGTGCATAGATCTGTTGCTTTAGTGCGCAGTACTCTACTTGGCTTGTGAAGCTCTATGCTAAGAAATGAGGTAGATCTGGAGAAAAGAGGTAAGATCCAAAATATTTGTGCTTTGTTAAAGGTAAGATAAGTGGAATTTTTTGTTTTGAAAGTATGGATTTAGGTATGTTTGATCAATTTTGTCCTAGTCTGAAAACTAGGGCACAACTAGAAGAAATAAGGTTTGATATGAGTAGATATGATCAAAATAATGAAAGATATGTTATTCCTATGCATAGAAAGAATGTTTGGACTAACAAATGGATGCAGGATCCTAGGAAGAATTTTTTGTAGGTTAGTTACTATGATCCTAGTGCACATTTAATAAAGGTTGGGGATCATTTAAGAGAAAGAGAGGGTTAACTCTTTGTTACAGTTGTAGAAGACCGGGACATCTTGCTAAGGCACGACTTGGTAGAAAACCTAGTTGTATTTTTTGTAAATCTATGGACCATGACATTCTGGATTTCCCTAGAATGATTGCTAAGGTTGAAAGAATGAATATGAGACAAGAAAACTCCGAGGAAGGCCAAGAAACTGAGACCATGACATAACCCCAGAAAGAATTAGAGATTGTATTACTGAAAATGAAAGAAACCCTAAATGACCACAAAGATATCAACTTATCATAGATCTTCAAAGAGAAAGAGTGCATAGAAACAAGAATAGGATACTTCGACATAGACTGTGTTCTGCACGAGGAAACACAAGTGAATATTATGACAGAAAGAACTTGGGAAATTTTAGGAAAGCCTGCTATGATTCCTTCAATGGGAGGAATAGGATTGTTTAGAGGAAATTTGATAACCCTATGTGGAAGACTTACCCAAAAATCTATGAGTGCTCATGGAACTTCGACAGAAGAAGAATTTGAGATTGTTAAATTTATTGAGAACAACGCCCCACTTGCTATATTATTAGGAAAAACCTAGATTGATAAAGATCAGATCTGAAGAAAACAAGAACAGAAAGCTCTAGAACAGAAAAAAAAAAAAAGAACTAAGAGACTTCATGGCTAAGAGAATATCAAACCTACTGGAAGAAGAAGAAAACCATTCGAAGCTATTGAGGACCAAAAATCTGGATGTCGAAGTTGAAAGAACACAAGAAGACATGAAACACCTATCTGTACAAGAGAGTAGAGCACCTACCCCAGACAGAGAAGAAGTATTGGCCTTGAACCCTAGGAAAGATCACCAACAACATGAAGTTACTATACCAAGAGTAGATAAGAATCAGAATGGAAAGAGCAATACTGAGACACAGATCACAGGGAAGAAGGCTAGAAAGCTCAGTAAGAAGAAATCAAAGTTGGAGAAATTACAGGAAATTCTAGAGAAGTCTTCACAGAAGGAAGGTCTCTAGAATTCGAACTTCATCAGAATATCATAGCAGCTCAGATTGGACTTTTCCATGGCAGAGCAATATGACCGTTGGAGAAATTATAACTATTAGATTGACGTTCCCAAATGGTTAGAACAATAGTTATGATCATGAAGCTCTCCATCGGACCATTGAGACCATGCCATAATGGACATAACTGCATTGATGAAGGCCTCTTGTCCATTGGAGGAATCTATTACATTATTGTCTACTTATTTCAGCGACTGTTTCACTGAGCACACTTTCGCGAATTGTATCCGATCCAACAAGAGAACTCATTGTTACTGTGTTGTGCTTACTGAGATTTTGCTACCTGTTCTATTACATTGAGCATTTGTTCATTGACTTGAGTTATTCAATCTCGAGTGTGCATGTTGGACAAACTCAGCGCCGCAGAAAAGTCTGTCGAAGAACTTCTCATCGAACTTACGGCTGAGAAGGTGATGTTCATCGAAATTCAAGATTCATTAATGAGAGGAGTGCAAGCCTTCCCGTCGACTTCTTGCAGATCTAGACCATCCTAAGTTGCAGCCGAGAAAAGAACCAAGCATCGAGATGACTTGGAAAACATGAACTTAATCCCTTCCATCCTTCCCGAATACACCCCGCCCCTGGTCGGTGTGGTGAATCATGAAAGTGTCACCAGGGACTTCGACTACACCTTGTTCACTACGTACCTTCCAAAGTGGATACACACACGAAATATTTTGTCGGATAATATCATGACATTAAAGATCAACGAATTTAACCTAGGGGATTGCAAGAACTTCAACATGATCGATCCTCACAGGTATTTGACTAGGAAGAAGGGGAATAAGTTGAGGATAATCCACCAACCATAGACTATGGACCTTGCACAGTCCACTATCTTGAACATAATGAAAATACCCCATTTTGGAAGGCACCAGGAGGTTAACGTGTGCATTAAGATCTTGTTTTCAAGCTTCCATGGTGGTTATTTGTGGCTCAATAGACACATCACCATCGACCCAGCATTGATCCATCGGATCACCGGATCGAGCATGCAGGGACCAGGCCTGTAAGACTTTTACCTAGGCAAGGCTGTAGACCCCGCCCTGGCACAAAAGATTAAATATACATACAGTGATGTGGATAAGAGGAAGTAAGGCTACAAGGTAGCCTCCATCCAGAATGGTGCAGTGCACCTTGCTTTCTAGTTGATTTCTAGTGAGATAGTCTAGAAGAACAGACGCATGTAGGTCACAGGGTTTGTTGTTGACCTCGCAGGGAAATGCGTGGAGGGGCTACAGATGAACTGAGAAAATTACTTAGCAAAACAATTAGACCAAGAATTTCGTGAAGTTCAGGATCAGGGCTATGAGTTCCATTTTAGTTGGATACCGATCCTCATCACGTTCATAGCTTGGGAGATGCCGGAAGGTGAGACCTTCCCTGAACTAGAGCCATTTGAACCCTTATCCGTGAAGTTCACTTTTCTCTGGTATTCGAGATATATGGGAAAAAAATAGTAGTCCAACGCGGTGTTCCACACCTACTACCTATAGTTAAAGAGGGATATTGAGGTTGTCCCTCATATAACACCAAACACCTTGCATAGGTTTAGGCCATTTGTGAAGTTCCACGTAGACAGACATTTTATCTACATCACTACACACATAGATGAACACAAAGAAGTACTACAGAGTTACTACAAACTCACAGAGGAGGACCTAGAAGAAATAACTAAGGAGTGGCCTGCAAAGCTCCTTACCCCTGTTAATCCCATAGAACTATCCAATCCCAAACTAATCGGAAGCCTGGTGGTCACTCGTGAAGGGTATGATACACCTGGAACTAGCAGAAGGAAGAAGACATAAGAGGTCCAACAGCTGAGCAATGCATCAGAAGAAACTGATTCAAAATCACCTGGAGGAGGAGGTGATGACGAAGTAGGTAAAGAAGAGAACAATGGAAAAGAAGATCAATAGAAGCAAGGTGAAGTAATACCACCATAGATCCCCTTGATGACACAGAGATGTATAACAAAAGAAAGGTTTCTCCCATGAAACCCACATCGTGGAAGAAGTCAAAATCTAGTAAGACCAAGTTGCAGACTGTGCTCACACTCGATGACTTTGACTTCATCATCACATCTATCTCGAACACCTCGGAAGATATTTTGCAGAGAAATGAAGCTAAACATGAGACCATGTATGAAACAATTGAATCAGAACTATGAGGGGTACAACAGGACCTTCACTCCAGCCATGCAGTGTCCACTGCACCCCCACCATTAGAAGAAACAGAGTTGGGAGATGAGCCTACCCAAATTCATAGACTAGCCGATGTGACTAAATCTTGCCTTTGTCGCACACAGGAAGAAATAGAACAGGCCATAGTGGCCTTGAAGCAAGCCCAAGAGGAAGTGATAGAGCTACGCTGAGTTGTGCAGCAGGAAAAGGATGACCTACAAGTAAAGTTTGAATAGGATAAAGTGCAGATCCATCATGAGAAAGAAAATATGCTCGCAGAGAAGGTTGGAGTAAAAGAAGCAATCAGTAGAGCACTTTTCTCTATGATGGGCTTAGAGCAAAAAGAGGAAGACCCAGTGGAGCATCAAGTAGCACAACTTGTTGAAGCCATCCAACATCTTTAATAGAGAGTAACATACCTAGAGATACAAACAGTACCAATTACTTCATAGGATGTGCGATACCAAAGAGAAGCCACTAACCAAAGTGCAGTTGAGAGGATCGGAGCATTATCTTTGTAATTGAAACATCTTAGCAGTAGAAGTGCCTAGACTTATGAGTGACTTACTGAGGACCCTAAACCGAAGACAATGGAGTCACAACTCCAGGAGGCAAATGAGAAAGTGACAACAGTATAGGCACAGTTGAAGCCCTTTTCAGCAGTCAAAAGAATGAAAAGATCCCAGGAAAAACACACTGCTCAATAGCAGGTCCACACCATACAGAGAAAAGTCATGGAAGTGACTTAGAGGCTCCAACCAGTCTAGACGAAGCTTGCCAACTGTTTGAGGAGATTGAAGGTTGAGGAGAAGAGCTGGAACAAGTAGTCACTTCATTAGAACAACTCTTAGAGGGACCTATGAATGAGGTAATTATTCAAGAGTTCGCTAAGCAGGAGGCCTTGGCGAAG
>JASDQU010012254.1:2179-28631 GCA_032191745.1 Picea mariana
TTAAAAAGTATGGGCTTTTTCAGTTCGAAGAAGATGCCACAACCACACTGTGGCATGTTTCCTCTCCTCTTAACCTAACACCTTCTACTCACCCACTTCCAAAGTTTAAATAACATTTGCCTAAGTTTTCACGAAATAACATTGTCAGTACCAATGAGCACCTAGTGGCATTTTCTAATGCTTTTCATAACATAGGGGCTAACAACAATGACATTTTCATGCACTTGTTTGTCAATTCCTTGGAAGGAAAGGTTGTGACTGACTTCTTTGACCTTCCTCCTAAGATCCTATCTACTTGGGAGGAGTTAATCTATTGGTTCCGATCCACTTATGGGAAATCCAAAAGCCCTGATGAGAAGTTAAGGGAATACAATAACGTCACTTATAAAGATGGTGAGACCATCAAGTCTTTCAACTTGCATTTCACCAAGTTGTAAAATCAAAACCCTGAACTTATCTGCCCTCATAACCAAGCCACTTTCATGCATTACTAAAATGCATTGCCTTCTCCCTACCGTCATAGGCTTGAAGAAAAGGCCATCAATAATCTTGGTTTCGCTCTGCATACTTTCTTAGAGTATGAATAATAGCTCAAAAGAACTAGTACTCCCTAAGGAGAATTAGTTAGACAGACAAACATGTCCGCTCTGTTACAACTAGTACAAGATATGAACAGTCGTATGATAGCATTTGAGCGGAAGGGTACTGTCTCCCCTCTCACCCCTGGAGATTCAGCCTCTTCTGCACCCCCCTTTAGAAATCCAGTTGAAAACAATTTTCAGCCTAAAGCTATCATTCCTTGGAGTTGGTGCAAATTTTACGAGGAGAACCACGAAGAAACCACATGTGAGGTAAAGAAGAGTGTCAGAGATAATATTTTTGGTAAGAGACCAGAAGCTACTATCGTTGTCCTAGACTTTGCAGAGCCAAAGGATCTCATGGTTATTAACACTAGGAAAAAATCCTATACTCCCAAGGGTAAATTTGATCCTCCTCGCAGTTCTTCTAGCCCTAGCTCATCCTCAACCACTGCTGCGCCCCAGGTTCCTAAAATTCCTGAAAGTCAAGGAATCACTCCCCCTCTTCCCTCTTCCAAATAAAATATCTTGAATCAATTAGCCAACATCAAAGTAGATGCAACCCTCCTAGACATGGTTGTCATCCCTAAACAACATATGCATCTGAAATAATTCATGGAAGGAAAATCTTCCATTGTAGCCAATCTTTTCGAAGAGGTAGATGAAGAGGATTCCTCAGTAAATAAAGTAGGTGTACATAACTTTAGATACCCTGTAAAAAAAAACCCTTTTTATATTTCTGTAAAGATCATGGATAAGATTGCCCATTGTTGCCTCATTGATGGCGGTTCAGGTCCAAGTGTCATGTCGAAGGTTATTATGGAAGAGCTAGGCTTATCTTATACAAACAAAAATGCCAGAAACATTCTCTCCTATAATAGTCTACAACAAACAACCATAGGCGAGATTAAAGATGTAACCTTGGTTTTATGCCCTCGATAAGGACAACCCTCAGCATTCAGGTGATTGATATGCCTATAAGTAATTATTTAATTATCTTGGGGAGAGATTGGAAAGCTCTAACAGGTAGATACCTCACACTCGACAGGACACATTTATCTATTCCTCGGAATGGTAAGAACATCATAGTCCTTAGAGAAGGAAGGATATCATCCTACATAGAAAGTGTTCCGGAATTTAGCGTAAACTATATCGAAGAATACCTAGGAGTGTATTCCATATTTTCTTCAAAAGATAACATTCCTTTGGAAAATATTGATTTAGATGATGATATATGGAATATGCAATTTGATGGTTCATGCTCTAGTGAAGGTGATGGGGCTGGTATTACCTTAGTTTCCCCTGCAGGAAAAAATCATAATCAGTCATACAAATTGGATTTTTCTTGTACAAACAATGTCGTTGAATTCAAAGCTCTATTATTAGTCATTGAGACCGCCCTTAAGCTTGGTTGTGGTCACCTTTTAGTTTTCAGGAATTTTGATCTTGTTGTGAACCTGATATGGAAGATAAGACCTCCTAGCAACAAGTTGATGGGAAAATACTCCTAGACTGTTTGGGCACTTGTCTCGAATATTCTATCTTTCAACATCACTTAGGTTAAGAAGGAGTTGAATTCAATGGTTGACTGGTTAGCTGTCTTTGTAGCCACTCCTAACCAACAACTCTTGCCTCACAGGATCGATTGTTCCTTTCGATCTCTACTTCGTCCACACATCCCTGAAAAGGAAGGATCTTGCGAGGCCATCCCTAACAATGAGATCATTTGTGTTGTCATTCAAAATGAACCTCTTGATCCTCAAGAGATTATATTTGTAGAAAATAATAAGATTCCTGAGGGCTTGAATCCTCTTGAGAGTTTGTTTTCTTTGAGTGTTGTAGGCAATAAAGAAAAACAAAGAGAAGAGGAGTTACGGAAGAAGGTGATTGAAACCATCCTCCTAAACATTAGGACATTTGAACCTTCAACGAATATTAAAATAAATGTCCAATGTTCTGGTAAAGAAGAGATGAGGTTCACCAGGTTACTCAGTGAAACCAAAAAGGTTTTTTCTTGGTTTTATGAGGATCTTCGTGGTTTGTATCCTAGGCTTGTTCAACATATTATGAAACTAGCTAGGCAAAAACAAGAAATTGTTAACTCTGCACTGGAAGAACGCTTTCGAATGGATTTGAGAGATTTCTTAAGGAATGGAATGTTTTTTTCATCCCACCCTAAATGGGTCTCAATTTGGAAATCATCCTCGAGGACCACTGATAATATCAGAACTCGTATTAGTCTTCGAACTTTCAGGCAAGCAATTATAAGAAATCCCTTTCCTCTCAATATGGAAATATTTTTGCAACAGGTTGTAGAGCCACAATTAATACCCTTACTTGACAGTTTGTTAGGATACAAAAAAATCAAGGTAAAAGGGGCAAGGGTTTACGAAACCACTTTTCTTACTAATCACGATACTATGCCTTACAAATGCCTACCTCCCGGTTCACTTGATGCAAGTACCACCTTTAAAAGGTCTGTACACACCACTTTCAGTAAATTGGTCAGTCTCCATGCTTATCTTGATGATTTAATCACGTGTTTCAAAGCGCTGATAATTACATCAGAATTTCGAGTGTTGGATCATTTCCAGATTACTTTTTCTTAGACACTGAATCATAAATTTCAAAGGAATTATAGAGATAATGGTTCTCCTACAACACTAACAGTCCTCTCTTGAAGTATTTCAAGGGACCAGCGTGAAGGGTTCTAATGCTGATTGGATTTCTGTATACTAGTAGCCTAGCTCTGCTTTCAAATTTTGTGCTTTTTTTCTATGCTTTACAGTACTTTGATTTATTCTTTCTAGGTTAAGTTTTTTCCCTGCTGTGCTTCATTTCTGTCTTTTATTGCTGCCGTTTTAGTTTTTGCAATTTTACTTCTATCATGATTTGGTTTCTTCTTATCATTTAATCATTTTGTTCAAATACGATGTTGAATCAATTTTGCCATAGTGACACTCCTGTAAAGCATTGTTAGTCAATAACAATCAATATTACATAGATGTTATGATGCTCCTATGAAGGACCCTTGAAATTATTACATTTTTCCACTGTTGTCCTGTAAAGAATTGGCTATTTCCCGCTTTTCCTTGCCTTTCTTCATCCATCGAGATTTTAAGAGAAATATAAAATTTTTCCTCCTAAAAGTTAGGGATCAGATTCCAACCAAATGATTATGCGTACAATGGTAAAACTCCTCATACTTAATACTTTTCATGAATTATTCCCAAATTCCCAGCCATCTTTCCATTAAATCCGCTCACTTCCCCCTATTGCATAATCATCCGAGTTATATCTTCTTGGCCTGTTGTTTTAGTCCACGAAACCATGAGCTCTGAGTTCTAAATCTGTTGGAAACTATTTTTCCTATGGATTCGCCAGTTTGTTGACGATTAAAATTGTCAACGAAGTTTCGCCCGCAAAGTGTTGCTAAAGCCTATTATTATAAAAATTAAATAAAACTAGTAGGTGGGACCCCCTCGAACCATTGGAGATCAGATCTATTCATTTTTTTGATGTTATGATGATGTGCAGCATGACTTACATGGTTGATGAAGATCTTGTTGTTCTCAGTTATGATTTGAGCTTATGAAGTGTTGATTTCTTATGTTACAACAACCTATGCTATTCATTAATGTCATTGATGTCTGTTCTTATCACACCTGCACAACAAACATGTTAGTAAAATTACATGAAGGACAAATTTGAGAGAGGCAAAATGCTATAAAAAATGAAAATAAAAGGGACCTAATTCGACAAATACCACATGCAAACAATTAGGAAGGAATAAGAAACCATGTAATGAGATGGTATTTTAACTACCCCATATACTATACTACATGCATAAAAGTCTTAACGATTATTGTTGGATCCTAGCTAACAAGTGATGATTATATGATTCAATTGAGTTATATGTTTAATACACATATGGTATGGAACGTTGGTGGTGCATTTGTCAAGGTTATAGTGCTAATGGTTATGCGAATTGTTATATTGAACTTGGATTATGTTATGGCATAAGTTAGAAAGGTGGTATGGTCTATTGGTTTTAAATGTGGTGATGGTCTCGATGCATGGGTTGATTGATGATGTTAATGGAGGGCTCGTTGGCATGTACTGTTGAATTAATGAATTGTGGGTGGAGATGATGTGCATTTACTGCATGTCACCTTTACTCCTCCCGTTATCCGCCACCCTAGTCAAGCCATTGTTCGGTCTTGTTTCTGTGGTTATGCTCCGATTTCTTAGCAAGAAGGAACCGCTCAGCCAACTCTCATTTTAAGGAATTCGATCACAGGTATGTATTTTTTTTGTCCATTTGTAACTCTACTTTAGTTATGAAATGATTACTGGATCAGGTGTATTGGTTTGTGTTTTCCTAAGTGTTTCAACTATGTGAAATTTGGTTATTGTTGGATGGTTCCTCCTGCAATGATATTGAATTCTTAGAGGTTATTGGTCTCCTTGGGTGATAGATATTTGTTATCACCGCTGTTTGGTGGGAGGTTTTTCATTTAGTCTTGGGTGGATAGCTATCTTCATGCCTGTCACTAAACCTAGTCCTTAGCTTTCGTGGGTTTGATGGTCGGTGGTTTTCTGCGTCTCTATGTTTTGTTCACTTCAACATTGATTGATTGCACCACCAGGGGTCACGAAATGAGGTTCTTGTTCTTCCTCAACCTTGTATTCATCCTTGGGCCAGAATTGTTTGTCCGAAGAACATGAGGGTTACACCCTACGTGCATTAAATAACATTGCCAGGCCATATTTAAGTTTCAGTTTTTTGTTGTGACCCCCTATCATGAGTTCGTTACCTATCCATGAATGGGTCTCTCTGTGTATACACCATTATCCTTGGGTTCTTACCATTATAAGAGTGGATATTCTCTCCTTGTGTTGGTTACGCAACAAACCTTGGCCCTCTTATTTGAAGAGTGATAGAGAATATCAGTCGGGCCTCTTGGGTTTACTACTTGGATGTTTGTATAATTGTCAACTATTTTGAGAACAAGATTGCTCAGTTGATTATATGACAATCGTGTTGGTTGGTATATAATCAATGGCTCGATTATAATAGTGGAAAACCCTACATTACCAGTTTCACTTTCAACAGTATTGTTAATGGAAAGGGCATCTTCCCCGATTCGAATGGATGTGTAATTGCCACAACTTGTTAGGTTGTTGATTTTTTAAGACAATGACGAGTTTTTTGGTAGATACACAATCACTAGTATTTGCATTGATGATTATTTGAATGTTTATCTAGAATTGGCGAAAATGATTGACGTTGATCATGTCACGTTGTGTGTTTGAAAAATAAACAATGGTCGTGGTAACTGTGGTTTTCTTTTGGGGCCGAACGATTATTGAACCAGATGACTTTGGGAACTATATCCTTATGATTGTTTGATTGCTTAATCCTGAAATTGCACAGCATAGTTGATCACAGTTGGAATAAATCGAATTAATATTGTGTTAGGTTGATGACTCAACAACGAATTGAGATATTGCCATGACTGTGTGTTTGGTTTCGTAAAATGGAAATATTGCATCGTATTTTTTGGGTGGCTGCGCACTGGGTATAGTATGGATAACTTGAATTTCACAGAGTTTTAATCATGTTTATCGATCATTTGTTATGAAGGGAATGTTGTCAAGGCTTTATCATATTGGATGGATGGCCCATCTCTTTAAGCCACATTGAATTGTTTTTTTTATAGTGGCAGAGTTACATTGTCGGGGCGAATTACCTTGTGCATAAGTTGGGTCTAAATGGTCACTGTGGGTTGTACATTTAATTGTCAATCCAAGTGTGGCATTTCGGTCTTGATTATTTTGGTTACTGTTATATATGTTCAACGAATGTCATTGCATTTAAATGATGGGACTGATTGCAGTGATAGCGAATTTATTGTTAATTTGAAAACATGATTTTTGGAGTATTATGGTGGATTGAAGAAATGCATGGGCAGTGGTTGATTTTGATTGTTAACGATTGGGAATGGACACTGTTTGTAAATTGTTATAAAATGTAGAGTTTGTGAATGAAGGGAACAAAACCTCTTACAAATTGTGTGGAATACATATTGTCTTGTGATGGAACTACGTTCGATATTTGATTATTGGACAGTGAACTAGTTAAGTACATAGTAATTGTTATTTAGTCATGATGATTGTTGGTTGGTGCATCTATTCTTAATGCAGAATGTTTTATGGATCACTTGATTAATTTCATGAACAATAATCGTTATCCTCCCCTTCCATTATTTCACTTTCCGCTAATTACAAACCCTTTCACCTCCCATATTCATGTTTTCACTCTCTGTTCTGAGATTGATTATGGTCAAGATAATTTTTCTGTTAAAGTGGATGAAAGTGGTAGTGTCTTGGGTGGATTGTAGTGAGGTTTTATTGGTTTGATTTACAGTTGATTGTTTTTGTCATTGAGCAGTGACCATGTCTTCTCCCCTTTCATTATATCATATTTTCGCTCAATACAAACCCCTCACATATCCCAGAACCCTTTTTCACCCCCCTGGTCATTGATTAATAGTAAAACAATTTGTATGGATTGTATTTCATGAGTCTGATACATTTATAACCCAAATATATTTCATATTTTTTTTAAGAGTTGTCATGTATGGTTAATTAAAAGACTATTTTCTAATCGATCACGCATGCATGATGAGTTTTTTTAGTCAAGGTAGCCATGGCCGAGGAAACAAAGGTAGAGGTAGTTGGAACCGAGGCCCAAGAAGGCCCAGGTTCTCCATACATTTTGATGTTGATTCAAAAGAGCTTGGCCAATTGTTTCATGTCGGATTGTTCAATTGGATTGGGTAGGGAATAGTCCAAACTAGGCCTGAAAGGCCTCCTTTACAAGCCCCGCAAGCAACCGGTTTCCCTGTACCTCCTCATGTCTCATTACAACCCGAGGTGCCTGAAAATGATGGATGGCAGGAGATTGTCCAACCGACAGTCTCCCAACATTGTGGCTGGCCCAACTTGTCTTTTCCTGCTCCTCTGCCTATTAACCTCATTTCCCAAGCTGTCCCTGACCACTCGCCAGTGCAATCCTCCCATGTTAGCAAGAGATTGAAAACTGAGGCACATCATGCACTTGATAAAATAAAATCCACTGCTGCCCCTTCCTCACCCTCCAATGGCTATGACAAATCCGTGTCTTCTCAGATGGATTTGAGGGACAATTGTTCCCACGTGATCAATGAAATTAGGCCTAAAGGATCTGCATAGCCAAAGGCAAATTCAGGAAAATCAAGAGGTGACAACAACAATCAAGGAAGGTTTGCATCACATACTGGGAGATATGGTTTCTAAGTTTTTATTATATCTATTGTTTTATGATAATTGACTTTGGGAATCTTTGGACAACATGTTTATTTTGGATATATGAGTATTATTTTGAAATAATTTCAAATTTCATGAGTTTTAATTGCCAAAAGTGAATATGTTGATGGGAGGCACAAGGAGGTGTGTTTTGATTAACTAATGGTTATGTTATGATTGTTATGATTATTATGAACCAAAGGGAGTTACAAGGGGTCCGACCTACTAGTTATTATTTAATTATGACCCTTAATTATAATTATTACTCTTCCCCCTAACTAAAGTTAGTTGAGTCTTTTAATTAACTTAACTAATGAGTTGGTTCAACTACTTCAACCAATTCTAAATTGTTAAAAGAAAGAAGAAAGGGAGGAACAAGTGGAGGATAGAAGCAGAAACATGATAAGGTTTGCTCTTTGAGTTTATGTTGAGATAGTTCAGTTTTCATTCATTCATATATTCATCAAGGCCTAATTCTCTTTTGTAATAGCAGGATCTTATTGTAGACAATAATATTCAAGGCTGAATCAAATCATTCAGACACTTGTTTTTCACAGGTTTTGATTTATCTTTGATAGTCTGTGTAGACTTGTCTGTTTGTGAATTAATTTTCATGACTGATAAAGGCTATTATGCAGAGTTGAGTGGGCAACAATCTGTGGCAATATGATCCAACTTTTAGAGTTTAGTTTTGTTTTTCTGTCAGAGGTCCTTTTGTATGTTCCATTGGGGGTGTCTAAGTTTGACTTTGGTCCAAGATTTCTGTATGAAATTTTGTAAAGAAAATGACTCTTTGGTGAATTGGAATGAAATAAAGGATTGATTTATGTCTCATCTGTATTGATTATCATATTGGTGTCTATACTTCTGTTCTTACATTTATTTCAGAATCTATTATATTAAGAAAATTACATAAAAACTCAATTTCCAGCAAGCTTTTGTTGATAAAAGACTAGCCTAAGCACTCATAATTAATACTTGTGAGTTAGGATGTTATTTTTGTTGGCTATAGACATAGTGATATTCCCATATACTTTTCTTCAATAAGTAAAGTCTGAAAATGATTGAGTAAGATCATTTCATATCTTTTCCTCAACACCCTACATATGATAATGAATTCTATGCCCTAGTTCAAGTTGTTAATAAGTGGAATCACTATCTGATGGGAAAGGAAACCATTATCGACACAAATCATGAGCCACTAAATATTTTTTAGGCCTAAAGTAAGCTACAACAAACCATACATTAAACGTGGATGGGGGTTTTTGTAGAAATTTCATCTAGTCATCAAGTATACGAAGGACATCACTAATAAGTTGGAAGACATGATTTCAAGGCCAGCCATGTCCAAGATTATAGCTTTGGTAACTCTTATGAACATGGATCCTTTTATTCATGATGCATACAAAGAGGCATACATGGAAGATGAGGACTTTAAATAGGTGTTTCAACATCTACAATGCCAAAATCATATAGAAGAAGGTGATGGTAAGGATAATTATTATCACTAGAATGGGTTTCTCTACAATATAGACAAGCATGTTCCTAAAGGTGAAAGATTGCATCTTATCAGAGAGGCTCACACCTCCAAGGTTGTAGGTCATTTTGGTGTTGGGATTATGGTTGCTAACTTACAAAGGTATGTGTACTGGCCTAGAATGAAAGAAGATGTAGCATGATATATTAGAGGATGCATACTTTGTTGTACTAGTGATCCCAATAATAGAAATCAAGTTCTATACCAACCCTTACATTTACCCACTTAACCTTGGGAAGGAATTTCCATGGATTTTGTGGGTGGTTTTCCAACAACCACGAAGATACATGACCATCTTTTTGTTGTAGTTGATAGGTTAAAAAAGATGTTCATTCTTATGCCTTGTAAAAATACCATAACATTAAAGGAAAAGAATCAACAAACATGTTCTTTGAACATGTCTAGGTGCACTTTGGGATAATAACGAGCATCATCTCAGATAGGGATATCATATTTCTGAGTGCCTTTTGGACTAGAATTTGGGATAAGATGGACACGAAGTTGAAGAGATCTACAACATTCCATCCACATAAATATGGGAAGATAGAAGTAGTCAACAAGATGTTGGTATAAATTTTGAGGTGTTACAATCAGAAGCATCTAAAGACCTAGGATGCAAATTTGATCTATATTCAACACTCTTATAACAAAGAATTCCATACTTCTACTGGTAAGTCCCCTTTTGAAACTTGTTTTGGGTATTTTCCACCTTAACCTTTGGATGTTACCTATGGAAATCAAGGAGGAGTGAGGGAAGACATGAGAGGAGAAGTGCTGGAAGAAGTAAAATTTATTGAAAAGATTAGGAAGATTCATTTGCAAGTACATGAGACATTGAAGAAGTTATAGGAAAAATATAAGGCCAGACATGATCAACACAGAACCGATAAGTCATTTAAAGTGGGAGACAAAATTTGGTTACAACTGAACAAGGTAATACTACATGGTCTTGGTAAGAAGAACAAGGCTATATGGTATGGCCCTTTTGAGTTATTAGAGAAGGTGGGAGATAACTCCTATAGACTTAGTCTACTCCAATACATGCACATTTACTCAGTAGTGAATGTGGATACTTTGAAACTCTATGAGCCTTCCATGTTAGATCAAGAGGTGGAGAAGGTCCTACCTACCACAAAGGACTTAGCACCATATGCTCAGGAAGTGTTTGAAGAAGGCACAATTTTGTAGAAGAAGTCTATAACTATAATATAGGGGCAATATAACCTTTGGAAGAATGGGTTGAAAGGACAGCTTCCAAGCAAAGAAAACTAGTACTCCATGGAGAAGATAGAGAAAAACATTCCTCACCTCATTTAGTAAATATTTTTGGGACCAAACGTCTCCCTAAATTGGAAGGTATGATCTGAATTGGATCATCATATAATTTTTCATCTATTTTGGTAGTTTTTGGGTGAAAAACATTGGAGGAATCAACTTGTAGGGCCATTTTAGTGGGAGGTCCTAGTTTAGAAAATTGGGGTCCAGAAACTTCCAAATCCATTTTGAGTCATTAAATGGATTTTTTTTTTGTTAAAGTATCCAAAACTTGTGCACACAACCTTGATGGTGTTCTACACTCTGATACCTTTCTAAAAGTACAAAAATCACCTCAATTGGAGCTCATATTTGGAATTTATGCCTCCCACAAGTTGACCTACCTTGTTGAGCACCATGGTATGAGTGGATGTCACATCATCCCCCATTACTGAAACGTGTGGGGCTAGAAACATGCATATTGTAAATAATATTATAGAAGGTCCAAACCTGATCACTAATTCAGGGTTGAGGAAGTCAAAAGCCTAACCCTAGATGGCTATCGTCTTATGTTAAATACCAGGCTTCTAGGAGGAGAAAGGGTTCCATTATTTAGCATTGTATTTTTCCATAGTTGAGAAGATCATCTAGGAGTGGTATTTGGAGAGCATAACAAAGGATGAGAGATTCTATAGAAGCCATATAGGCCACAATGTGAAATGAAAATCCACAGTGAGTTCCTCTTTCTTTGTATCTACATTTCCATAACTGAAAAGAATAAGAGAATAGAGCATAGGCCTCACCTTCTAGTTGGGTTTCTTCTGTATTGAGTTCTCAGGTATATATTTTTCACATTTTTGTGTGGATGGTGTGCTCTTTTGCTCGTTTCTTTCATTTGTTTTTTCATTTTTTTTCATAATTTTAAGCAATAAGCTAGTAATCAGTAATATGGTATCTAAGAAAATAGCTTGCATAATCTAATATTTCAAAATATTATAAAATCTATGATGAATTGTTCCAGTGGAATATCCATGAAAATTTATAGATCAAACCCTTAATATATCAAAGTTGTGGTCATATTCCATCTTGAGTGGTTGTGTCCTCTATCAAACTCCGTTCTTAACCTCATTGAGCTAGATACTATTTTGTTGGTTCAATGGGTAGGTGTTTTTCTGGATTAACCCATGCCAAAACCACCTGTCAACCTCATTGATGTTAAGGGTAACTCACCTTCTCATTGGATAGGATTCATTTCCCTTAGCCAATAAAGGCCTTTAATCCTCCTACGTTTTCAATTCCATCCATTGTTGTGAGCTTGGATTTCTTAGCACCCTCCTCTTCTTCCCTTCTCTAGAGCCTCTCCTATCATGTCTCTTAGATATCCTTCATGGATGTTCTTATGGATTCCCCTAACTAAAGAGATCACATAATTGAAAACTTTTGTGAGTTCATCCTTGATATTTCTTAATTTTGGGAACTTTTCCTTTCCTTTGATATTTATAGCACTCCCCCATCCAAAGACTAGGAGGCCAATGTGCTCATCCCATTATTTATCAAGATACAATATAATGGTTTGAATATTAATGTCATTTTATACCTTAGATTCATTGTTAACATCATAATAGCCTCTATCTATCATGCTCTTGGTTCTCCCCATTTATCTCTTTCTCCCTAGACCCTCCAAGGGTTCAATAGGTCCAAGACCATCCCTCTTGAAGCTATTGATATCCCCTTATCCCTTAGCAGTAAGACAATGAACACCCATTTCTTGGTATATCGAGTAGCTTGGAGTACACCATCCTTCTTCACCACCCATTTTTGGATGTGATGATGGTTGTTTCTTGTACCTTCATGAGATAAAATATTATTCTTTCATGAAGGTAAGACTTATTTCATTCCCAAGGATACTACTTCCTTCTCTAGAATATAAGTGTCTATTTCTCAACTTTCTATTTCCTTATTTAATTTATGATTGATATGATAATTTCATATAAATTCAATAGAGAATGTTTTAATTAGTTGCAACATTATAACATCATTACAACTAATTCCATATTCAACATAACCATTTAATGAAAATATTGTCCTTCTCTTTATTCATTTAAATAGGAATGAACGTACAAAAAAAATATCTATTACAAAGCTTGGTTTGGGATATAAAGATATTTTCTAGAAATCACCACACTTTCTCACATGAAATATGGAGGAATTCTATTGAACCACCGCTCACATAAAACTTCCATCCAAATTCACCCTCCCATATTAAGATACGAGGTCCTCTCTCTCTTATCAATATTACATCTCCAAATTTCCTCCATACCCAAGCGAGTGATTCAAATCATACAGATAATATATAAAGGGTATTAATAACCAAAATTTATTTCCATTTCATATAGTTACTATTTCTAAATGACAATTTACATAAGGGTATTAATAACCAAAATTTATTTCCATTTCATATAGTTACTATTTCTAAATGACAATTTACATAATTTGGGATTTGGTATGTATGCCTTTTTATTTTCATTTCCCTTTTCCAATATTAAAACACAACATAGGTAAAATGGGAAGGTGGCAATCTCCTCTCCTTGAATTGATAATGTCCTCAGTAACCTTAACCTTATCTACATAAAAAATTCGGTATGAGATCAAACATTTTTTTTTTAAATTAAATATTTTCTAAAAATAAAATGTTCAAACCTCTTATCATTCTTCACAAAGATAAAAAATTATTTTTTAATAATCATGAAAGTTGATAGAACAATCAACATATGATCTAACAAAATCCAACAATAACACAATGTTAACAAGTTATTTTATATTCTAAAAATAAATATTTACTAGTATTAGTCATTAGATGCCTCCGATGTTAACAAGTTGAATGTCTCCCACTTTCAAATTACACATAATACTTTGATAAGATTTCACTTTATGATTTTGTAAATTTTATGTCCTAAAACTCTTAGTAGGTGTACTTTCACAACACTTCATATCATAACTGATCACAAATAAGACTTGCTTCAAATTATGCACTAAATATATTTAGTTCATATCAGTATAAAAAGGATAATTCATGCCTTATGAATTTCATAAATCATATACTTAAGGATTAAATACATTTTTTTCTTTTGATAATTCTTCATCTACCTTACATAAAACAATCACATGCATTGTATTATCACAACTCTATAAAAATTAACAAAATAATCATATCATTGCTTACCATAATATGATAATACCCTTATCGCATTGCCATTTTATTCAATATAAATATAATATAATATTGTGTCATGGACATAGATTCATGTCCTTTGAGGATCAAGATGTATCCACAATATATCTATTCCTCACATGAACTAAACCATAGTAATAACATAGTCATGTTATTAATGCCTTGAATTAAATGTGTCTACCATCACAAAATTGTCTTAATGAAATGCATAAAACCAAAAATCATGAAGCAAAAGAACCAATACTATTTGTAATAATAGGCAAGCATCCACATGAGAATTGAATACTACACAGAGAGAGGAAACCCACTTTTAAATGGAAATTGCATTTAAATTATATAATACAACATTACAAGCTCATCTGATCAACCATCTCATCATGAAACCCATCACATGGCACTGCAACACTATAAAGATAAACCAACATGAATCAATCGCTTTTATATCTAATATCTCCAATTCTCATTCCAATATTTAGATACATTCATTGCAACCACTCTATGACTTAAGAAAAGATAGACCCTTTTACTAATATACTCCCTCAAAAATCATTTCCTAGTCATCGCAAGAATGTCTTGAACATGATATATATAACAAATATTGAGTAATGGGGCAAGTATTGGGAGTTTCTTACCCAAGACTATCCATTGACAAGTCTAGCAAGGTGTAGTTGTCTAAGAGTACAACTTATTTTGAATTTTATGTTATTATGGAAATTATCTTTCACATGGAGTCATGATCAAATTGGTATCATACCCATGTTTAAGATACCACCTCTCATGGTTGCATAATCTCATCATAACCCTCATAAATTATCACGACCTTCACTTAACTATACAACATAATTTCCCAACAGAATCCTCACATCGCTCTCAACCCGTCTTCCCCTTCCCAAGATGAGAGTCATGTATTCCTTTTATAGGTCATGTATTCCTTTTATAGGAAAATGGCAAGTAGAGGATAACCATGAGAGATTTATTCAATTTTGAAAAAATCTAATAGCTAAAGAAATCATCTCCCAATAGTCTAAAGAAATCATCTCCCAATAGTCAAAGATACCCTCCAGATGTAAATAAAAGTGAAGGAATATTGTGAGTGATTTATTAAGTTAATAATCATTAGAGATAAGATCATGGAATATTTTCACATAAAACACAAAAGTGGAGAAAATATGGGCCTACTTGGCATTCATAAGTGGTTCAATAAAAGAAACTTACCCTTTATTAGTGGGTGACATGAAAAAGTTACCTCTCAGTAGTGAAGGATGAGTATATAACCACTATTTTTTTTTAATTTAGGGAATCTTTATCATACAAAGTATTTATATCCAAGTATTTACCATGTTTAGTATCATGTAGTTCATTGTTGTTATTGAAGATTAATAAATATTAAAAGATAATTTAGAATGGTGTTAAACATAATTGTTTTCGGTTTTTATTCTTTTAATAATTTATATTAGTTCATATATATACATATATGTATGAATGATTATTATTTATCTCACATTAGATTTATTATTATTAAATTTTTAGTTTTGTATAATATATTATATTAGATTAAAATGATTTAAATTAATTTATATATATATATATATATATATATATGAATAATTATTATTTATCTCACATTAAATTTATTATTATTAAATTTTTAGTTTTATATAATATATTATATTAGATCAAAATATATTGATATTAATATTATGGATAGATGAATTTAATTAACATTAGGATTTCTTCAATATTAGATTGTAAAATGCACCTCATCAACAATGTTAAACTTAACACTTTTCCAAAATGATGACACTTTTTTCAAATGAAAATTGAACTATGTTGTTTTCAACATGAAATGAATTATTACAATATTCTTCTTGGTAGGGAAATCATGATTTTGAAAGAACGAGACTTTTTTTTTAAGTAATGACAAGGATCCATGCTCTCCCACTATTTTTTTTTATTTATCTTTTGGATGGATATTTATGGTATTTCCTAGATAGTGTGTTGTATTGAATTTATGGTGTTCATGTATACATGATCTTTTTTACTATTGTAGTGGGCCATTGTTCTCAATATTGGAAATAATGGTTTATGCATCATTGTTCTCAATATTGGAAATAATGGTTTATGCAATAAACATTTTTATTAATAATATTTTTTAAGAATGAAACATCTTTACGGCTATTCTCATTTCCTTGATCGATGGTTTGACTTATCCTCCACAATGTTAATTATTATGCATAATTTATTTGTATATTTGTTTTAACTTTGGATTTTATTGGTGACGTCTATTTATACAGTTTAAGTGGATCTAATGGTTAAGAACATGTGTTTCCTCTTAAGAGGTCATAAGTTCAAATCCAAAGGGGGGTAGGGTATGTATACCTCCGTAGACTTTACCAATCAAATCGCTGGATGGAAGGAGTCCCTTATCCCATAAACAAAGGAGTCTCATACACCAATTAGGTGTCTGGCTTGTGACCTTAAAAATGGATTATTATTATTATTATTATAATCCAATTAAAAAGGATTAATCCAACTAATAAATTATAAGAATGATATTTTATGAAATATATTCCTTGTTACGAAGGAATGATATTTTGTGAATATATTCCTCATTACTCTTTAGAACTTGGTCACTCACTCACGAACCCATGTTTGGAATTTATAATTATGCATTATTGATTATGACGGCTTATATTAAATACAAAGAAAAATATCTCTCGCATCTTATGTTTATGCAACATTGGCTTATGACCAATGGATGCTATAGGGTTGCTACACATAAGGGTTGTAATTGCTTAATTTTACAACTCAAAATTGCCACCATGCTTACACAATAATCAGTAAAAACTATTTGAAAGAAAGACTTCATAGCCATGATTGCATAGATCCATAGTCGCAAAATCTACAAACGTAATAATTAATAATAAATTTTAATATTAGCTAAATGAAAAGTGAAAAGTTAACATGATCTCTGGTTTATTTGATTGCAGGTTTTGTTTTTAATACCAGTATTCTCACTAGCTCGAAAACATAAAGCTAAATTTAAATTAATAGAGAGTATACCCCATTATGGGAATATGGATGTTGAAATCCCACTAGGACTCACTTTCACTGATTACAAAATGATAACCTAAATGTACTTCAAAATATTTTAAGAATCTTGATGCCTCTATATCAAACAAAAATTAAAACTCAAAGACCCTATAGAGCAATATGTGATTTCCAATGTTCCTTGCTAGTGAAATGATTCTCTGTGTTTTCATTATATGAGATGTCATGAGTGCAATGATTTTCTATGTTTTCATCATATGAGATGTCATGAGTTTGATCACCCATCGTATGAGATGTCATGAGTATGATCACCCTCCATTGATGTGACAGAGGAAAATTGAAAAACAATGCTTCATTGTCTTAATATTTAATGACCATCAAATATTTATGAGACCAATCATTTTGTTTCATAAAACCTCTAACTTATCTGGAGAATAGAATGAATTATACTATTAATTTCCAAGGATATTACTTCAATTTAAAGCTAGTTACATATAACCAACCTCCTCCTATATCAGTGCCCCACCCTCTTCATGCCAAATATGTTGATGAATATGGATGACACTTTGGCAAATGTTTTTAGATGAGTATGATGGATGATGTGTACATTCTACTTGTTTTATAAGGCTACACTATCTCTTTCTTTAGTAGTACAATATTATAATATTTATATGATGTATATTATACACAATGATGGTTAATGTCCACTGAGACTAAATTGCTTTATCGGACCTTAAGAGGGTAAGGGATTATTTGCAATTCTTTATAATTTTGTTTATGTGCTTGAAAAACATTAAGAGAAGCTTTCCAAGATCACCATAGTTTTGTTGAGTTAAAAGGTTAGGAATGTTGGTAGTGTGACAAATATTTGGAAATTGAGATCTAATCTGGGTATAGGCTGGACAATCTAAGAGAAAGTGTTTTTCATCTTCAACCTTCTTAGTGTCACAAATGTGACACACTCTTTCATAGCCATGCTCTCAATGGGGGAAAGGCTTGTCTCTAAGAGGAGGATAGGATAGGGCGTATTTCCTTTAATTTTGAGATTATAGGTTGTAAAATTCTTTTGGATTTTCTCTGTCTTTTTCCAGGATTCATGATAGATACTGCATCCCTAGACTTCACATCCATATAGAATGAAAGGTGTAACAAGAGTCTCAAAGATTATTTTCTTCTTATCCCATATCCAAAGATTGGTTGATTGACAATTGTTTTCAAGCCCATAATAAGATTTACATCCCCCAATAATCCTATTCTCAATGCTATAATTCTAGTTGAGCTTGTGGTGAATATCGATTCCAAGATATTTGTATGAAGTCACTTCCTCCAAGTTTCTTTTGTCATATATGAAGGTATTTTAAGTGATCTTATTGGATTTAATGATCATGACCTTAGTCTTGTTAGAATTAACAATCATACTCATATTGGAGCAAAAATCCTTGAGGATTCTTAGTTTCTTTCCAAGATCGCGGGGACTCCTTGCCATAAGAGCAATATCACTAGCATAAATAAGAAGATTGATGACTATACCAGTGAGAGTAGGGATGACACAACCTACTTCTTCCAAGAAATCTTCTAACTTGTCAATGTATATGCCAAAAAGGGTAAGGGACAAGGGACAACATTGTTTAACTCCAATATTGCAGTTAAACTCTTTTAGCTGGCCCTGAGGGTTATTAAACTTGGAAATAATGCTATCATACAACCTTATTGCAACAACCCGCAACTTGAAAGTAACTTTTATCCCTTCCAACCTATCCCAAAGGTTTTTCTAGGGAATCGTATCAAAATATTTTTTAAATTCAACAAAACAACAAAAATGATTGGTTTTAGTATTGTGGAACTCCTCTGCAATGATCCTAAAGGTAGCAATATGGACCACAATTGAATGATATCTCCTAAAATCGACCTAGCCTTTAACTCTTTTACCATGACTTTCTAGCCAAATACTAATCTTCTTTTCCAAAATAATTCCATAAATCTTGGCAAAAATCAAGCTAATCATAATGGTCCTATAATTAGAGGGAATGTTTCTATCCCTTTTTTAAAGATAGGAACAATGAGACTTTGTGTCCAAGGTTTAGGGAAGCCCTACTTGAATGCTAAATTGAAGAGCTTGTGTATGTGAGGGATGAAGGTAAGCCCTCCGATTTTAAAAATTTCAGCTTGGTAGCCTTTAATGTCCTTAATTTTCCCATTTGCAAGCCCCTTAACCCCAAAATCTATGTCATCCAAATAAAAAACATCATCCTCTATAGGGAAAATAGGAATAGTGTCCAAGGCATTAGGGAATTCGTAAATACTTTTAAGGTAAGAATTCCAGTCCATTAAGGGAATCATATTATTTTCTTTAGTATTGCGAATTAGAATTTGCCTCTAGAACTTCTTATACAAGAGATTAAATGTATATTACCAAGTTTTCCCGTCTACATGGCTAGTAAAAGTGGTAAACAAAATATCACATGGATGACAAAGTGGCCTTCAATAGGGAAGATCAATACTTTCACAGTGAGGTCTTATATATGACTATCTACATTTGCATCATTGGTTTCATATGGAAAAATCTTATAGATAGTGTTACAGATTTGGTGTTAATAATCGATTACGGATAATGAAAAATGCCTCATATATATATATATATATATATATATATATATATTCATTTAATCAATGTCAAAATACCTTTAAGCATACTAAGAGAGGTAATAATCAATACAATAACTGTATCAATAATTAATGTCCTTGTTAGAATATACCCAAGTTTGTAAGATGTAGTTATGGAAAGGCTCTAATACCAAATGTAAGTGTCTATTTCTTAGCTTTCGATTTCATTATTTAATTTTGCGATTTGTATGATAATTTCATAGATAATGCAATATAAAATACTCTAATTCATTAGAGCATTATAGCTAATCCATATTCAACATAACCATTTAATCAAAATATTATTCTTTTATTTATTCATTTTAATAAGAATGGAAATATAAATAACTTATCTTTTACAAAGTTTGCTTTGGGCTATAAAGGTATTTGTTAGAAATTACTAGACTTTCTTACACAAGATAAGGAGGAATTATGATAGGCCATTACTCATGAAAAACACCTAGCCAGGTTCACCCTTGAAGAACACATATCTGTATTTCCTCCATAACCAAGAAAATGATTCAAATCATATGAATAGTGGATAAAGGGTCTCAATAACCAAAATTCACAACCCTTCCATATAGTGATTATTTGTAAATGGTAATTTACATAATTTGGGAGTTTTTATACCCATTTTTATTTTATTTTCCTTTTCCAATATTAATAGACAACATAGGGAAAAGAGGTACAACACATCACCTTCCTATGGCCACTTTGAAGGTATATCCCTTGATCTCTTCTTTCTAGTGCCCTAGGTTTTGTAAGGTCTCCTCCTCCACTCCTCTCCTTTAAGTCCACATATCTAGGTCAAAATCCTCTTCTATTCTTTCTCTCCATTTCTAATTGGATGCGTGAGCATCCTTAAAGTCATCCCTTATGGATCCCCCACTTCATCACCTCCTTTCCCACCTCTGTTTACTTGGAGTAGCCTCCTCTTCCTCCCCTATATCGTGCCATGGATATCCAAATGCTTGGGATAGGGCTCATCTTTATCCTTAGCCTTTCATAAATAGCTTGAGGTAACTTTATAATTGTGTATGTTTTTCTTATTTTAATAAGGATCCACCAAGTTGAATGAAGCCCCATCCTAGATTGGACCATTGTGGGCCCAATTTAGGTGTCTATTGTTTAATATTGACTATATCCTACTTTGGATTTGTCTTTTGTGTCATCCTTTTTTCTCTATTCCCCCTCATCCATTCAAATATACTTTCCTCTTGGTCACTTCCATATCCTTCTTCTTCACTCCCAAATGATTGATATTTTCCTTTATCATTGTTTCAAGTAGGTCCCAACTTGATATGGTTTCATCCTATTGTAATTAAAACACCATGCTATCCCTATGAGACATGGAATATGGTTGTATCATTCCATAGGATGAAAATATTATATCACATTCCCAACCATACCTCTCATGTTTCCCACCTCCCCCCAATTTACTAGGCCTACCTTGGCATAGTTTCCTTCCTTCTCTTATCTTTGCTAGAATCACCCTAGCATATCACCTTCCTTCTCTTACGTTCTCCAGACTCACCCTATCATCACCACCTCCTACATTTATCTTCTATTATATTCTTTCTCATGTCCCTAAGAGTTAGTGTCATTATCCCTACCCCACTTAGGGTAAGCTACTAACCTCTATCACATAGGTATCTAATGTATTTCAACATATGTCCACATCAATGGATCTCCCCTATAGGTAAAATGAAGGTACCACTCTCTTCTCCTACTACACACTAATGATTTTTTATTAGATCATGATTTATTACATGTTCTAGTTATTATTTTTCTAATGTAGTAATTAGAAATTGCTTATCCATGATCNAAGAGTTAGTGTCATTATCCCTACCCCACTTAGGGTAAGCTACTAACCTCTATCACATACCCCACTTAGGGTAAGCTACTAACCTCTATCACATAGGTATCTAATGTATTTCAACATATCTCCACATCAATGGATCTCCCCTATACGTAAAATGAAGGTACCACTCTCTTCTCCTACTACACACTAGTGATTTTTTATTAGATCATGATTTATTACATGTTCTAGTTATTATTTTTCTAATGCAGTAATTAGAAATTGCTTATCCTTGATCTCATGGTTTAGCTATTATTTCACTTTTTTTTCCACACAAAAAAATTGTAATTTTCTTATTGGATAACAAAATTACATTTTGTAGAAGTTAGATAGAACTCAAAGAACTTTTTAAAAACTAGTTCTATAAGGATACACATCCCCATCATAATCACATCATCACTATTTAGATTATTTTCAAACAATAATCTTACTTTATATTTTTTTCTTCTATCCATGTAGTCCAAGCCTATATCCTTTTAATGTTACATATATAAATTTAAACGAATTAGATCCACAAAATGAAAATACAAAAAATAATTCACCAATGATTCCAAGTATGAAACAATTTATATAAAAGGGTCCAAATATAATTCAACAAGGCAGTCCTCCTAGTGCTCCCATATGTTCTAGGTACCCGAATCCATATGCAGACCTTCCTTTGAGAAAGCATTTTCCAATATATTATTTCTTTGAATACTTGGTCAAAAGAGATGTCACTAAAAGTGTTTTGATATTCATAATCTATTAAAAAACAATGCTCAAATGAAAATTACACAAAGTGGTTGATAGCTTAATCAAATTTATCACCAACAAAGAGCCCTTCATCACTTGTGATTTTTGAACACCTCTTTGATAGGTAAATATAAAACAAGTTTGATAGAAAAAAATTATTCTTTGTTAGTTGTGCTCACTCCTATACTAGCCATGAATTATATAAAATTTTGATAAGAGAGATATAGTATCCCACTATCACATGATGGTGTCTCCCCCTAAGATACCCCATAAAATAAGTCCCAATTACTAGATATATCAATAATATCATGGACCACTACCCTAGGTGGTTTCCCCTCTTCTACCTTTTTAAAATTTTAATTATTGATAAAATAAATGAAATACAAAAAAATGGAAGAATAAATCTATCTTCAAACAAACTAGACTTCCTACTCAACCACATCCCCCAAGTAATGATAACAGGAAGATCCTTATATGGGTCTAGAGAAACATTTCCACACAAATCCTTAAGACATTCATTTATAGAAGAATATCCCCATAAATTTTTTATGCTAGTAGCACCTTCCACTTATTTCCACATAGATCCAATTGAAGAATATGCAACAAATAGGTGCAATGAATATTTGTCACATCCCTTACATAGATAATTCCTTCCAAGGCCATACCAAATTTTTCTCTACATGAAGTCCCATATTGGAACTCTATCCCTAATATTAAGCCACACAAATATCCTTGATTTGAGAAGGAATTTAAATTTTTAGATTTTTTTGAACCAACACTCCTCCTCGATGATATGTTCTTCTTCTCCTACCGCTTTATATCCCAAATTAGGAGTATATCTTCCATCAATAATATTCCAATACCAAATCAACTCATCACCTTTCTCTTTCATCCTTACATGACTACTATCTTAGTATTTCTAAATAATAATTCCACAAATCACCTTCAAAATCATTAAATCCAAGATTATCTGAAGTCATCCAACCTTTCCTCTAAGCTATAGTTGAATAATGGTAAGCCATTTGAGATAGGAAAATTATCCCCCTATCTCTAAGGGAAGAGGCCATATTTCTAGGATGAACATTCACACTCCACCCAAGGATCCTCCCCTAGACCCATTCTCAACATTCCAAACTAACCAATTTCCTATCAAGGGGAAGGTTATAACAACTTCCCTCCATATGATTGAGAGCCACGGGAAGGAATTTTTTTTATCTATCTCCATCCCAAAAGAACCTAAAACTTAATTTATTAATATATTCCAAAACTTCTTTGGGAAAAAGGATATTGAAACACAATACACGGTGATGGCTTCTAAGACTGATTTGACCAGTAATAATCTACCCCCTTGGAAAACCACTTATTGCACAATAAAGACAATATTTGATACATCTTGGAGATCATACATCCCTATTCCTTATTTGTATAATCATTTGGTTTAAGGTAAAACCATAAGTATTTAATACTAGCATGTAAATCAACTTATGGATATGGAAGCGTATTTATGAAAATATGTTTATCTTCCTCATAGACCCCCATCAAAGATATGGAATATTTCCCAATATTTATTTTCATTCCTATGGACCAAAAATAGAGGTCTAGAATCTCACTAAGCTTATGGGAATCCCTATGGGATCGATTAGTTAATAGTAGGATATCATAAAAAAATAGAAAATGTGAGAGAGATATAATGAATTCCCCACTTTAGTTCCTTTAAAGGACCCCATTCCATTTGTATCCATGAGTTACCTACTAAGTCCATTATCCAAAATAAGAAATAACAGATGTGATAATGGGCACCCCTACTTCATAGCATGCCCTATATTGAAATAATTTGAGGCTAATCCATCAATCAACACAATGAATGATATTACCTAATTAACAAACTATAGATTGAAACCCAAATGAATTAGCATAAGGCACAAGTAGAACCACCTCACTCTATTATAAGAATTGGATAAATCCACATTGATTAACATTTTAGATAGATTTTTAATTTTATATAATGCAATTCTTCCTAAGATAACCCCCCCCCTCCCACCTTCATTGATTTTCCTCCCAACAAAGAAACCAAATTGTTCTTTAGAGATAGTTTTTGAGAGTATCACTTTCACCTTCCTAGCAATGATCTTTGAGATAATTTAGTAGATGAAATTACAAAGTGATATAGGTTTTAAATCCTCTAATATACCTATATTGTCTAATTTAGGAATGAGTACAATAAATGTAGAGTTAAATGCAACCATAATCCTACTAGAAACCTTTGTCTCCTCTATAACTCTCAACCGATCCATCTCAACTACCTCATAAAAACCAATCAAAATTTCCATAGACTAACCATCAATTCTTCGGATTTTGTATTTTTGGAAATAATTTGGAACCTCTTGAAGATGTTCTTTAGTAACCTCCTCTACTAGTAAAGCATTATCCTTCTTATTCACAAAGATATGAAACAAGGTTTCCATCTTTACCAATTTTTCAATAGTAGCTATGGAATCTTACTTAAAGAGGTCTTTAGAATCATTAACCATGGCCTTAGATGAATCCTCAAAATGATATATCTCAATGCCATCCATACTATAAAATTTCCAAATTTTATTTACACACTTTCTATGATTTACAAATTGGTGGAAGAATTTAGAAATCCCATCCCCCTTTTCAAGCCACAAAGCCCTACTCTTTAGCCTCTAAGTAACCTCTTTTTCGTCCATTAGTAATGGATTATTTTTATCTAAATCCATATTCCTAGCCTTATTCTCCTCATTTGAATAAAAAACCTAACCCTTGTAAATAAAGAACCTCAAGATTTTTTCCACCTCCTTTAATTCCTTGTCATCCTTGATCCTCTTCTCATAATCCCATTTTTTCACTAAATTCTTTTCAATTTTTCAAATTCTTCTCAAATTGTATAGCACAAATTCCTTAGCCTTTGAGACATAATGCACCCATTGATTCTTAACCATTTGAATAAAACATTCATCCTTAATCCAAGTAGGATTATATTTCAAAAGGATGGGTTCCCCCCTGTAAGTTAGTTTCTTCCAAGAAAATAGGGAGGTGATTATATTTACCACCCAAACCAAATCACTTCCTTGAACTCAATATGACATTTTAAAAAAATTAAAATAATAAAAACTTATCCAACCTCTTAGAAATTATGTAAGAACAAACCCTCTTGTTCCTCCAAGTTAGCACAATCTTTATAGGTTTTGCATTGAATAACCCACTATGCTGCAATCTATTGACAAAATAATTATAGAGAGTATTTACTTGGGTAGACGTCCCAATAACTTAGCATGACCAATAGAAAAATTCAATTTCCCTCCAAAAACTATGAAGGGATGGATTAAAAGGATTAAATTAAAAAAACTTATCCTAGAGGGAAACTGTTTTAGAATATGGACCATATAGGTTCAATACTGTGAACTCCTTCCTAAATTTGAGGGACTCTAGCGACAATACAAGCCTTGAATCAAAGTACCATGAGTTAGCACAAGATAAGACCCTAGTATTACTTCCATAAATTAGACTACCGGATCTACCCTTAGCATTAGAATATATAAAATCCCAACTATAGGAATGATTTTATAACCGAGAACAAACTTTACCCCCCTCTCCCATAGATTCTTGGAGAAGAAGTATATAGACATTATTGAACTCCAAAATTATTTTTAGGGAAATATTATTTCTAGGGATACCTAAGACCCTATAATTTCAGGGAAAGAAAATCCTTAAGAACCATACCCATGGTTTATTTGTTTTAAGTGCCCCCTCAATGGATAATTGTATTCCTGAATAAATCTCTAAATTTTCCCTTATCTGTGACAAAAACATATGGGATTTATTTCCTCTACCACCCTCATTCATCCCTTTATTCTCATATAGAAACAAACCACCAACCACACTCCCCTATGCACCCAAAAACCATTTTTCCTTTCTCTTAAGGAATAGTAAGAAGTACCTCCCTTTAAACCCTATTTTATTTGACTATTGACACTATATAAAAGAAAACGATGATCTATTACATGAGTCCTAGACCACTATTCCTATTCCCCCCCTAGGAGTATCAAAATGAAGATTAAGTTCCCTCATACCCACATTTAGATAACTATCATAGCCCACCCACCCTTGATAACCTCAAAATTAGAATCACAAGACCTTGAAATGAGACAATAATTATTAATCACATAAAATGAGATACAAAGAGGATCTAAATA
>JASDQU010012254.1:36640-87089 GCA_032191745.1 Picea mariana
ACAATCTTTATAGGTTTTGCATTGAATAACCCACTATGCTGCAATCTATTGACAAAATAATTATAGAGAGTATTTACTTGGGTAGACGTCCCAATAACTTAGCATGACCAATAGAAAAATTCAATTTCCCTCCAAAAACTATGAAGGGATGGATTAAAAGGATTAAATTAAAAAAACTTATCCTAGAGGGAAACTGTTTTAGAATATGGACCATATAGGTTCAATACTGTGAACTCCTTCCTAAATTTGAGGGACTCTAGCGACAATACAAGCCTTGAATCAAAGTACCATGAGTTAGCACAAGATAAGACCCTAGTATTACTTCCATAAATTAGACTACCGGATCTACCCTTAGCATTAGAATATATAAAATCCCAACTATAGGAATGATTTTATAACCGAGAACAAACTTTACCCCCCTCTCCCATAGATTCTTGGAGAAGAAGTATATAGACATTATTGAACTCCAAAATTATTTTTAGGGAAATATTATTTCTAGGGATACCTAAGACCCTATAATTTCAGGGAAAGAAAATCCTTAAGAACCATACCCATGGTTTATTTGTTTTAAGTGCCCCCTCAATGGATAATTGTATTCCTGAATAAATCTCTAAATTTTCCCTTATCTGTGACAAAAACATATGGGATTTATTTCCTCTACCACCCTCATTCATCCCTTTATTCTCATATAGAAACAAACCACCAACCACACTCCCCTATGCACCCAAAAACCATTTTTCCTTTCTCTTAAGGAATAGTAAGAAGTACCTCCCTTTAAACCCTATTTTATTTGACTATTGACACTATATAAAAGAAAACGATGATCTATTACATGAGTCCTAGACCACTATTCCTATTCCCCCCCTAGGAGTATCAAAATGAAGATTAAGTTCCCTCATACCCACATTTAGATAACTATCATAGCCCACCCACCCTTGATAACCTCAAAATTAGAATCACAAGACCTTGAAATGAGACAATAATTATTAATCACATAAAATGAGATACAAAGAGGATCTAAATATGATGTAGGAGCATCGCCATCACATCAAGCGAGCCAGCGAGAAGCGGAGGACAGCTAGACAGCTCCAGCACAAATTTTGAAAACACCTTGATATTGTTGCACAAACATTAATGTAGAAATTTAATGGGGCGCACTGTATATTGTAATGGACCTTCAGCGGATAGATCTCGTCCTTAGGTAGATAGACGACATTTAATAGATTTAATGTTGGTAGATAGGATTTTAATTTTAGATTTGATAGCTTTAGAGCGCAAGAGGGAAACGGGATATAGACACCCTCATTGTATCATTGTAACATTAGTATTGAGCATTCTGGATGAGACGCAGGAGAGCATACAGAGAATTGTATGAAGAACACCCATGTACAGAAATTTGAATTAATAGAAGAAAGCTTTGATTCAAATTCATGGTTTGTGTTATTTCTCTGTGTATTGAAGTTATGCTCATGAATGTTTGCTTCCTCTCATACATTTTCTTTTATATGCTATGTATGTGATTTCATGGTTGAATTGAAGTATGAAAGGAACAAGGAATTAGTTTCAATTGTTTCTCTATCTTGATCCAGATAATTCCTGCAAGGAGTGCAGTCGAATCGTCCGCAAGGAGTGCGTTGACGGAAGGGTCTCAGATAGAGATAACTTTTGTTCTAAGTTCCCAGAAGTGAAGATTTGGCACCGGAGCCATGAAAGGAGTGCACAGGCTGAAGGAAGTCTCAGAGTTGTGATTCTGAGCAAAAGGAATTAGGACTGCTACTGCAGGAGTGCGCGGAGTAGAGTGACTTCAACACTCAGTCGAGGTTGAAGGATTGCCACAAGGAGTGCGTGAAAGAAGTTCCCAAGAAGACTTGAAGTCGTGGGAAAAATCTCAAGAGGAATATGCCTTCAAATTCACGAAGGTAGAATTACAGGGAGTTGTGCCTTGAAGGTTGCAAAGAGCGACGCAAGTTTGTGTGCAGGGTGACGAGTCTCGTGGAGAGATGCTTCTTCATTTCGTGGATTCACCAAAGTAGAAAGGACGGATGAAATCCCGAAGGCTTTTAGATCTTGCAGAGGTGCAAGGAGGATACAATGATGTATTTCTAGGGGGTTTGAAGCTCAGGAGGGAGCAAAGTCGTCGATCCGAACCACAGGAGTCGTCGGATCCATACGTGGAATCGTGTATCGGGGACTCGCAAGTTGAAGCCCCGAAAGATCGCAACAAGAATTGCGATATCACAAGTAGCGATATACCGACGGAAAAGTAGTGTGGTCCACGGGAGTTGGTGATGTGGACAGGTGATGCGAGTCATCGGGACCTCACCGCGAGAAGTCCCGAAATATTGGCGTTAGGATTCGCGATCCCGTGAAGTCCGAAGTCCCGACAGGGCGACGGGACCGTTGGAAGTCAAAATCGCGAGCTCATCGGAGTTTCAAAACATTGGGACTCGGGAGTTGGAGAACCGAGTGTTCGGTGTCACGAGTGGCGAAGTCGTGATAGAGCCAAAGTCCTGATAGAGGTGAGAGGAAGTCAGCGTTGACTGACGCATCGATTCTCGGGGATTTGAGAGCCCGGTGATCAACCAAAAACTTGCGAAGCTGTGAGTTTCGATCCTCCGATAAATCAAGGAAGGAGGATCACGCGAAGAGAACTGTGGGTGCAGATTTCCCGATAGGGAAATAGAAGAACCTTGGAGTTCTTCAGGCTGAGAAGGAAGAAGGTCCTGCGAGAGAGGACGTACTTGCGGATGCAGCAACATCGTCAAGTGGTATCAGAGCGAGGAAGTTCTTTTCTTTCTGTAGTAGAGAAGGAGGAGAAATTCACCATGCCGCCCAAAAGAGAAAGGCAGTCACCTGACCCAGAAGACAAGGAGGTGCGAAGAAGAGGCATGCCGGTAGGAAATCCAGAAATGGAGAGGCAGATGAGATATCTCCAAGCAAGACTCGAGGAGATGGAGACAGCTCAAAGACGCACAGCTAGTGCAGGGGATCTTAGTGATTCCGAGAGTGAGATTGAGGCTGAACGCGACGAGGAAGTTGCAGCCGAAGATGCATCAACTGAGCGGTTGATCAAAGCCATTTCCAGAATGGGTGCGAAGGCCAAGATGGAAATTCCAGTCTATGAAGGAAATATGGATGCAGAAGAGATTCTATATTGGATAAGAGCTCTTGACACCTACTTCCATTATGAGGATATCGAAGAGGACAAGAAAGTCAAGCATGCTGTCACGCACTTGAGAGGTCATGCAGCATTGTGGTGGGATGAGCTACAAGCTGACAGACGCTGCAAAGGCAAGCAGAAAATAAAAATTTGGGATCGAATGATTGCGAAGATGAAGGCAAAGTTCATCCCAAGAGATTATCAAATTACACTGTTCAGGAGAATGCAGAACCTGAGAAAGAAACCGATGACAGTGAAATAATACACTGAGGAATTCTATCCACTGAACATCAGAGTAGGTCGTTGGGAGAGCGATGATGAGAAGGTTGCTAGATATCTGAATGGTTTGAGATACGACATTCAGGATGAATTGAGCATGGTTAGCATCAGGATGGTGGAGGATGCTTATCAGATGGCTCTAAAATCCGAAGAGAAGCTGAGCCGTAAGCAAGGTCAGAGAGGGCGAGGCAGAATTCAGCCCAGAGGCAAGGCAGTTGCCCAGGAAAAATATCAGAAGCCCAAAAAGGAATGGAAGAAACCTCAGGGTAAGGTTGAGAGGGGTGGAACCTCACAACAACAGCCATACGTTGAACAGAGAGGATAGCATAATGAGCAGAAGGGAGATTATGCTGACGCAAATACTTTTCCTCGTACTAGAGGTAGAGGAAGAGGCTGAGGTGGAGTTATCACATGCTTCACATGTGGAAAGAATGGGCACAAGTCTTATGAGTGTCCAGAGAAAAAGAAGGACGTTGGAGAAGCTCACATCATTGAGGCACAGAGGCGTGATGTTGAGGCAGAGGACACAGAAGGTGGAAGATCGCTTGCGATGCATAAAGTCCTTTTGACACCCGAAAAGGAGGTCGAAAGTTCAGCTCAAAGGACTAGACTTTTCAGTATAGCTTGCAAGACCAAGGACAGGGTGTGCAAGGTCATTGTTGACAGTGGTAGCACGGATAATCTCGTATCTACCGAGATGGTAGAAAAACTGGAGCTGGAGATGACTGATCACCCGAGTCCATACAAAGTTTCATGGCTATAGAAGGGACATCAGGTGAGTGTCACCAAACAATGCTTGGTTGAATTTAAGATAGGGGAGTATAATGATAAAGTACTCTGTGATGTTATTCCCATGGACGTATGTCATTTATTGCTGGGTAGACCATGGCAATATGACAGAAATGTGTTCACAATGGGAGGATGAACACATATACCCTAGAGAGGAATGGGAGGACATATAGGTTGCTTCCAATAAAGGATAAAGAGGTGAAACCGGAAGTAAACAGCACAATACTTCTCATGAGTGGGAAGGAGCTTCTAACTGAGGTTAAGAAGAAGGAAGATCCACAATTCTTTGTGGTCAGGAAGCTGAGAATTGTTCTGACTAGCACACGAGTGGATGATTTGCCAGATGAAGTTCAGGAACTGTTGGAAGAGTTCGTTGACATCATAGTGGATGAATTAACTCATTCGTTGCCACCAATGAGGAGTGTGAGTCACCACATAGACCTCATACTGGGAGATATTTTGTCGAATAAAGCCGCGTACAGGTTGACGCCGCAAGAGAATGAAGAGGTCAAGAGACAGGTCCAGGAGTTGTTGAACAAAGGATTGGTCAGGGAAAGCTTGAGTCCATGTGCTGTTCCGACAGTACTCAGTCCAAAGAAGGATGGTGGTTGGAGAATGTGTACCGACTCAAGAGTGATCAACAAGATAACCATTAGATATAGGTTTCCATTACCGAGAATGGATGATATGATGGATTGCCTAAGTGGGGCAAGGTATTTTTTAAAGATAGATTTGAAAAGCGGATACCACCAGATTTGCATGAGGGAAGGCGATGAATGGAAGACAGCATTCAAGACAAATGAAGGTTTGTATGAATGGCTGGTTATGCCATTTGGCTTGACAAATGCACCGAGTACCTTCATGAGATTGATGAATGAAGTCCTGAGGGAATTCATCGGGAAGTTCATCATTGTGTATTTAGACGATATACTGATTTACAGTAAATCATAGGCTGAACATCTAAGGCATTTGGCCATAGTGATGAGAAAACTACAGCAGGAGAAGTTGTTGATCAATATGAAGAAGTCCTCGTTTATGAAGACAGAGCTCATATACTTGGGTTTTGTTATTTCGGCAAATGAGTTGAAGATGGATCCGGATAAAGTGGAAGTGATCAAGAATTGGCCATCACCGAGAAATGTATTCGAGGTGAGAAGTTTTCATGGTTTGGCTAGTTTCTACTGGAAATTCATCAGGAATTTCAGTGGAATTAGTGCAGCGATGATGGATACAGTGAAGAAGCGACATAAGTCTTTTCACTGGACAATAGAGGCTGAGAAAAGATTCAATCTGTTGAAGCGGAAGATCTCAGAACGACCAGTGTTGGTGTTGTCGGATTTCCAGAAGACATTTCAGGTGAAATGTGATGCGAGTGGGTTTGCCATAGGAGCGGTCTTAAGTCAGGAAGACAGACCAGTTGCATATTTCAGTGAGAAGCTGGATGAGGTGAAACTGAAGTACTCCACGTATGATAAATAATTCTATGCTATCATACAGGCGCTGAAGAAGTGGAGGCATTACTTGATCCCAAAAGAATTTGTGTTGTACAGTGATAATCATGCATTACAGTTTGTGACTCAACAGGAGAAGTTGAATCAAAAACATGCAAAATGGGTAGAGTATATGCAGAATTTCACATTTGTGATTAAACATATTTCGGGTACTGCTAACAAAGTGGTTGATGCTTTGAGCAGGAAGTGTTTGTTGCTACAGGAATTCCGAGTCAAAACATTGGGTTTTGAAAATCTCAGGGACATGTACACAGGAGATGTAGATTTTGTAGAAGCGTATGAAGCAGCTGAGAATCCAGTTCTCAGAGATAGAAGCCCTTGGATAGATTATATGATCCAGGAAGGATTATTGTTCAGAGGCAATCAACTGTGTATTCCGAAATGCTCCATGAGGGAGAAATTGCTAAAGGAGAAACACAGTGGTGGATTAGCAGGACATTTTGTCCATGACAAAAAATTCGCAAAGTTGAATGAGTCATATTTTTGTCCGGGGATGCGAGCAGATGTCAAGAGGTTTGTTGACAGATGCAGAATTTGCCAACATTCGAAGGGGAGAAAACAAAATGCGGGTTTTTAATAGCCATTGCCCATACCAGAGAGACCATGGGAGGCGATTAGCATGGATTTTGTATTGGGTTTGCCGAGGACGCAAAGAGGGATAGATTCCATCTTTGTAGTAGTGGACAGGTTTTCAAAGATGGCACATTTCATTCCATGCCAGAAGACCAGCGATGCGACACATATCACAAATCTGTTTTTCAAAGAGGTCATTCGACTTCATGGGTTGCCAAAAAGCATAGTTTCGGACAGAGACACTAAATTCATAGGGAATTTTTGGAGGACCTTATGGAAGAAGCTAGGAACTAAATTGGCATTTAGTTCTTCTTATCATCCTTAGACAGATGGACAGACGGAAGTGGTCAACATAAGTTTGGGAGACTTGCTGAGGAGCCTAGTGACAGAGCACCACAACAGTTGGGATAGTATATTGTCACAGGCAGAGTTTGCATACAACGACTTAGTGAACAGGAGTATAGGGAAGAGTCCATTTCAGGTTGTATATGGAATGCAGCCGAGAGGAGTTTATGAATTGCGAGATTTAGAACAGACTGCGACTAGTAGTGCTAGTGCAGGGGAGTTCGCTGAGGTGATGAAGGAACTTCACAGCAAAGTGAAGCAGCGACTGATAGATTCAAATTAGGAGTACAAGCACAGAGCAGATCAACATCGGAGACAACTTCAGTTTGAAGTTGGGGATCTAGTTCTCGCACATCTGAGGAAAGAAAGGTTCCCGAGGGGAACATACAATAAGTTGAAAATGAAGAAAATCGGGCCGTGCAGAGTCCTGAAGAAATTCGAAGAGAACGCTTATGAGATTGAGTTGCCGGATGACATCGGAATATCTCCGATATTCAATGTCGCAGATTTATACCCATACAGGGATGGAGAAGCAGAGACTAGAACCGAGGAGCCAGTGATCCAGTGGGTGAAACAATTGCCAATTGCAGAGAAGCCACAGATGGAGTGCATATTGGACAAGACAGTGGGTAGGAAGACCAGGCGGAAAGAATACTATGAGTATCTGGTCAAGTGGAAGAATCACCCAGTGGAAGATGCCAGCTGGGAGAATGAAGCGGAAATACAGAAGCATGGACAGACCGTGCAGGAGCTCATGGACAGGAGCCCATGAAATTTTTCAAGCCGAGGAGTATGATGCAGGAGCATCGCCAGCACATCAAGCGAGCCAGTGGGAAGCGGAGGACAGCTAGACAGCGCCATCACAAATTTTGAAAACACCTTGATATTGTTGCGCAAACATTAATGTAGAAATTTAATGGGGCGTACTTTGTATATTGTAATGGACCTTGAGCGAATAGCTCTCGTCCTTAGGTAGATAGACGACATTTAATAGATTTAATGCTGGTAGATAGGATTTTAATTTTAGATTTGATAGCTTTAGAGCGCAAGAGAGAAACGAGATATAGACACCCTCATTGTATCATTGTAACATTAGTATTGAGCATTCTGGATGAGAAGCAGGAGAGCATACAAAGAATTGTATGAAGAACACCCATGTACAGAAATTTGAATTAATAGAAGAAAGCTTTGATTCAAATTCATGGTTTGTGTTATTTCTCTGTGTATTGAAGTTATGCTCATGAATGTTTGCTTCTTGTCATACATTTGCTTTTATATGCTATGTATGTGATTTCATGGTTGAATTGAAGTTTGAAAGGAACAAGGAATTAGTTTCAATTGTTTCTCTATCTTGAGCCAGAGAATTCCTGCAAGGAGTGCAGTCGAATCATCTGCAAGGAGTGCATTGACGGAAGGGTATCAGATAGAGATAACTTTTGTTCTAAGTTCCCAGAAGTGCAGATTTGGCACCGGAGCCGTGCAAGGAGTGCACAGGCTGAAGGAAGTCTTAGAGTTGTGATTCTGAGCAAAAGGAATTAGGACTGTAGCTGTAGGAGTGCGCGGAGTAGAGTGACTTCAACACTCAGTCGAGGTTGAAGGGTTGCCGCAAGGAGTGTGTACAAGAAGTTCCCAAGAAGACTTGAAGTCATGGGAAAAATATCAGAAGGAATAGGCCTTCAAATTCACGAAGGTAGAAGTACAGGGAGTTGTGCCTTGAAGGTTGCAAAGAGTGGCGCATGTTTGTGTGCAGGGTGACAAGTCTCGTGGAGAGACACTTCTTCATTTCGTGAATTCACCAAAGTAGAACGGACAGATGAAATCCCGAAGGCTATTGGATCTTGCAGAGGTGCAAGGAGGATACGGCGACGTATTTCCAAGGGGTTCGAAGCTCAGGAGGGAGCAGAGCTGTCGATGTGAACCACAGGAGTCGTCGGATCCATATGTGGAATTGTGTATCGGGGACTCGTAAGTTGAAGCCCCGAAAGATCGCAACAAGAATTGCGATATCGCGAGTAGCGATATCCCGACGGAAAAGTGAGTGGGCCACGGGAGTTGGTGATGTGGACAGGTGACGTGAGTCATCGGGACCTCGCCGCGAGAAGTCCTGAAATATTGGCGTTAGGATTCGCGATCCCGGGAAGTCCGAAGTCCCGACAGGGCGACGGGACCGTTGGAAGTCAAAATTTTGAGCTCATCGGAGTTTCGTAACATCGGGACTCGGGAGTTGGAGAACCGAGTGTTCAGTGTCACGAGTGGCAAAGTCACGATAGAGCCGAAGTCCCGATAGAGGTGAGAGGAAGTTAGCGTTGACTGACGCATCGGGTCTCGGGGATTTGAGAGCCCGGTGATCAACCGAGAACTTGCGAAGCTGCGAGTTCCGATCCTCCGATAAATCAAGGAAGGAGGATCGCGCGAAGAGAACTATGGGTGCAGATTTCCCGATAGGGAAATAGAAGAACCTTGGAGTTCTTTGGGCCGAGAAGGAAGAAGGTCCTGCGAGAGCGGACGTACCTGTGGGTGCAGCAACGCCGTCAAAATACTTGTGTAACATACCTTATTCCCATTGAAATATATTAGGATCAAGCTATATTCCTTCATCCTTTTTGGAAATCTCTAGTCCAACTTCTATTATATCATTAATCATTGCATCGGAGGTGACTCCATCCACAATTACTAAGACATATTATGGATCAGAATCCAGGACCACAATTTCCCGATGGAAAATGTTAGTTTTAGGACCAGGACCACCACCAATCATAATCTAAACCTTTTCTACCACCCGCAAGATAGGAACCTCCTTCCTCTAAACCAAATTATTAATTCAAAATTTACAATATTTTACCACATTCCCATATATATGGCATCTAACACACTTATATGTCACACCAATATAGTCTAGTGTCTATGAGATTCAATGGTTACCTCTTCACACCACCATATTCATGACCAATCCTTCTTTCAAATCAAAACCAACCAATATGCGCACTTTCCATATGACTTGTCTCAAAACTCATGTCGACTTCAATAAAGGAAACCCTAAACAATTGATCCATCAATAAAAATATCTTTATGGGTTAATTGTATACCATCTCTAAGTTGTTCCAATAATTATTTATATTGAAAATCAAAACCAAACCCTAAATCCCTTGACATTTTAAACCTCACCTTAGAAACCAAATGAATTATCAACCTCGAGGAACAAATTACCATAGGATCATTCAGGAAAACAAAGGATTAAAAAACCACACAATTTATTGTTGCATGCAATGAGGAAGGAGTAAATCCATCATACCATTTCAGATGATATAACATCAAACAACACAATGGTTTGATTCTAGAACCCTCCAAAGTATGCCATTAATTATTATGCACAACAACCCTTCTAGCTATAATGAAGACCTCTACTTCAATACCCACATTTTCACCCATAGAGGACCACATATAACAAAACAAACTACCCTCTAACACGTCAAAGTCCTATCTTCCTTGTTCACATTGTTTTGACTATATCTGCACCCCTTTAAAGGGATCCAAGGTCAACTTGCAAGAACCAGTTACATTCTTAACTACCATAAAGTGGTAGTGTTTAAGCATGGAGATATTTCCTTTGAAATATTCTTTGAAAATTATATCTATATCATAAATATATAGATCAAGCATATAGCAACAACAAATTGAGATAGATATGTCATGAAGTACATTAAACATATAATTTTATTAAGTCATTTATATCACTTACTAGATGGTTGTACTTAATTTCATTCATATTCTTATGGTTTGTTTGATATCATCCATACATAGTAGCTAAACTTTCTTATTCCCTATCTCAACATTCTTGCTTAACATGAATCACTTTCTTATTGATATTTCTTTCTATTTTATCTATTTCTTTCCTCACATCATATTTAATCTATGATGCAACTTTGTGGCTTCACAATGATTCAATGCTCGAGGCATGTGGGCCTTTACATGCAATATTAGATATATAATCCCAACTAGTGGAGGATTACCTTGTGACATCAAGACACTCACTTACACTACAAAATCCCTAGATTAATCCTATACATTTGCAAGTTCTTATATCCTTCCTTTAGAATTGTTACTATTTCCATCTCATGGACAATATCTCCTAAAATGGGGTAAAATGTAGTGTATGAAATGCACACTTCGGTACCGACATACACCTACCCATCAGGTGGTTCCTTATGCAATCCACCCCATGTTGGGTTCATTTGTTACTTGCCCAATGATGCTACGGTACCTCTCAAATATTTCTCTAATGTGATGGATCACCTTCCTAAACCCCTCTTACCTTATCTTGGATGTGAGACTTCACTAGGATGTCTAGTGCTTAGGTGGGTTCCTTAGGTCCCATTCAGAACTTAACATGCCCTAAAATTTTTAATAAATTTTGGGTACCCGTTTCTTCTTTTCCCTTTGAAGTTTTTGTTTATTTATATGTAAACTCTTTTTAATTTTTAATAAATTTTGGGTACCCGTTTCTTCTTTTCCCTTTGAAGTTTTTGTTTATTTATATGTAAACTCTTTTTACCTTTTAATTTTGATGAAATTTCAAGATAAATAAATTTTCATTTTTCTAAATTTATGACAAAAAATAAAAATAAAAATTTTAAAGTTAAAAAGGTTCATAAACTAAGTCTTTGAAGTTCTCATAAGAGATATTTTAAACGTTCATTGGAGTAGTAAGTTAACTTTTCAGTCCGATGAAATGCTAAAAATTTTTCCTAAAAATTTATGAAATGGAGATCACTTCGAACTTCCATTTCATGAAAAATTAAAACTCACTCCAATCATGGTGTGAAGAAAAGCTAAACTTTTTCCTAACATTTTTTCTTCAAAATTTAAAGTTGCCTTCGATCATTGGAGTGCAACTAAAAATTTACCATATCAAAAGTTTTAAAAGGTGACAATTCTAAAGTTTGAAATTGCTTCAATAAGTGCACTCAGTGGATCAAAATAAAACTTTTCTCCAATCCAAAGTAAAAATCCCCCCCATTAAAATATAGAAAACTCTTCAATAAGCATTTTGCTATGATTTTGAGCTTTCCCACATATGAAAGAAAATGAACTTTTAGTGTGCTCCAATAATTGGTCCAAGGAACATCTGACTTTTTTCATTGCATAGTTATCGAGAATTTTTTTATCTCTATTATTTTAAGCTTTCTTAAAAAATATTTCTTAATACATTCTTCAATTTAAGAGGTTCACAATGAAAAAAAAATTGTATTAATTTAATATATTTTTTCTCATATTTTTTTAATACATTTTTTCTCATATTTTTCTCACCCCCACCTTCACCCTCACATATATGCATTACTCATTGTTTTCCATTATGATGAGTAATTCTACAAAAGTTTCCTTAAAACTGATATCTTTTCTCCATTTTGTACTTATTAGAATCTTATGAAAATTTTGTTATTTAAAATAATTGGTGTCCAAGCCTACTATTGGAGTTTTACTAGAATACCTATTTTGTACTTATTAAAATCTTATGAAAATTTTATTATTTGAACTAATTGGCATCCAAGCCTACTATTGGAGTTTGTTTGAATATTTTTACTAGAATACCCATTTTGTACTTATTAGAATCTTATTAAAATTTTGTTATTTGAACTAATGGGTATCCAAGCCTACTATTGGAGTTGGAGTTTGTTTGAATATTTTTACTAGAATACATTATTCACTACATTATAACCATCATATTTTTTTATCCGATTTGTTCTATACAGTTCTTCGCTCTTACTTTTTCAACATTTACTAGTTGTAAAGCTCTTGTCACTGGTTAGATTTTCAAGTTCTAATATTATTTTAACTTTAACAAATTAATTATTTTCTTCATTAACCAAATCTAATACTTACATTTTTTTATAAGGAGATTTATGAATAATTATTATAATGTTATCAATAATTTAAATATTTTCATACACGTTAATACAAAATCAACGAAATGCAATATGTAGGATAGTTTGTTAATAGAATATTGAACTAATACTTACATACTTTTACATACCTTTTTAATAGAAGATTCATAAAATTGGTAATATAGTTAAAAATTGTAAAACCATTTCATCCAAAGTGTATAGATAAAACTTTATTACTATATATTCTTTAGATTTAATAATCTAAAATTAACTAAATAAATTTAATATAGTATAATAGTTGAATAATGTAATTATTAAAATATTTGGAAAAATTAAATATAATAATTATTATTTTAGTAAAAAATTATATTACAGCTTTGTATTGTAATCTTTGCATAATAAAAATTAGTAAAAGAAAATTATTATTACATCATCATTATTATTATTATTATTAGTGAATAATTATATCATAAGGTTATTATTATAATCTATGAAAAATAAGTAATTATTTAAATCAAAATCATTTCATCCAACATATTTATGTATTTTTCTTTGTAAACATGTTTAATCAATATATTGTATCTTGTTGGACAACAAAAATCCACCTTGAAGGAGAATTAAACATTATATGACATTAATGGTTATAAGTTTTCCAATCACAACCCAAAGTAAACGATTTCATAAAACTAAAGTTAAACATTATATATGACAACTCTAAATTCTAATGAGTGAAACATATCAAATTTAATTTTAAAACAGAGAAATCATTAACGTACTCATAATACAATTTATAAATCAAACAACATCAACATTATTTGAAAAAACACAATATACATGTGCATTATACTATTTATAGCGCACCAACACAATTGAAAGTTCACCAGTGTGGTTGTTACCTAAAAATGAACCTACAAACAATTTAATTGACAAAGTACATATGCAAAGCTCCACAATTAAATTTTTGTACAGGTTGTGCTTTGTGGAGACAATAACTCTTCAATGCCTCTCATAACTTAGCACACGAAGTCAATCCTCTACCACTCCCTCAACTCTCTGGATGACATGTCCTCCTCCGAAGGTCACTCGAATTTCTCAAAGATACCATCTTCGTCATTCCTATAGCCATAATATTAACTCGTGTCAATTTGTTTGTAAAACACATACCTACAACTCCTCTTCTTTGCCTCATGGGGCTTATCGAATAGCTCTTTGAAATTAGGGAGAAATTTCGTCACCCTGAAGTATTTGTAATAGAGTCCCCTGTTGGTGGCACCAAGCACATCAACTTCATTACCTACAAGTCCGTGATCTTGGCCCCTACTTTCGCATAATTAGGACTGCTAAGATCTACGATCAAAGCTTCCTAGTGCTCATTTTTCTTGATCAATAATAAAGGAACCTTGGTGCATGTCTTAATTATAATACTTTTTCATCCTCAAGAATGACCTAAGGCCCATATTGTATATTTAATAGAATTAATAAGCACATTTGAAAAAAAATTGATGATCCATAAGATTCATGAGCATGCCATATCGCTAAATATTAATAATTTGCTTAACATTGACCTTCTACTCCACGAGATACTAACTCATGTGTATACTAAGAAGCTCTTGTTTCTTGTTCTCCACAACCATGCACTCGATCAATTTCTCATCCGGAAGGGGCACATTAGAAACAAACTCTCTCTCTCTCCCTCTCTCTGTTGTTCGTTTCCCTTGTCCTTCTCTACCATTTCTTCTACCACATATTCCTCTTCCTCAAACATGACTAACTTAATGACAATGAACTATCCACTCTTAATCATCAACTTGATCTCTTATTGGAATATACTCTAATACTGAGAGGGGGGGTGAATCAATATTAAACATATTTTACCACTTTAATTATTCATTATATGATAAGATGTAGAAAAACAACACCATAGCATAGTACATAGATATTAACGTGGAAACCCAAATGGAAGAAAACCATAGAAATTTATATATAAAATTTTGGTAGGCACTAACCTACTGTTATAATTCTTGCAGATACTAACTTGTGGGAGACACCAATATCATTGATTGAGAACCAAATCAACACCAATGTTTGTAGGAAATAACACACAAGTGATACCAATCTCCTTGAATGGCCACCAAATCAGCTCTTCTTGTAGGTGCCAACCCACAATTGCATAATTTGTAGGAACCAACATACAGGAGACAATAATTCCCTCGAGTTGTCATTAGTGTGAAATTGACTATTTTCTTCAAGCCTTCTATAACATTCTTTCATACTGTAACGCTTTGATACCAAACTGTAACGCCCCCATTTCAAGCCGGGCAGGCGCTACTTCACGGAATAACAATCTCATACTTAATTCTATATAGAAGACATGCATTTAAGAAAATGAAACACATTTAAACTCAGAGTAACCATAAGAATTACTACTATTATAAATAATCAATGGATTTAACATTACTTCTTATGCACAACAGAATACATGATAAATATAAATACACAGACATGCAGAAATGTAATTAAAACATCATCTGGTACTTATCTTTGAAACAATGGTAATTCCACCAACCAGGTGCAGGCCTTCCACGAACCTCCCACCCTTAGACCACATTGCTCATCAAGCTCAGCAATGGGTCACCCCTGAGCTGGGACTAAGCTCCACCCCCAAGGCAAGGAATCCTTGGCTAGGTTGAGGTTACAGGGTAAACACACAATCACAAGGAAGGAATTCTCTTCTAGGAACCACTCATACTCACTGCTCACAAACTCTCCTTCCCCACATGCCTGCTCCACCCCAGGAGTATACACCTTCTCTATCACCTAGACAATCCTTCGACTGCTAACCTACCTTGCCTTGGGTTTCAGCAATAGACCGGACCGGAAGTCTCCGAGCTCTCTGGCAGCTACAGGGTTCCTTCCAGAAGTTCTCTCCTTCCTCTGCACACTCTCTCACCTGGAGAGAGTCGCTCACAGGCCCAACAACTTGTTCTTCCAACTTCACCACCTCTCTCACCTGGAGAGAGTGTTGTACTAACTAGCCAACAAGACACACAGTATCAAACACTACACGTCCACCACAATCAACGGGAATCCAAACACGAACACCCCAGCACAACTACAGACAGGTGCAACAGCATAACCAAGCTTAGTAGAGACGAGACACTTTCATTTTCTCAATCTAGCAACACGGGATAGAATCACACTCTGGATTCTCAGGGATGCATGACAAGTTGTCCACGTAGGGGTTGATTTAGACTCCACAGTTTAGAACAGAAAAGGGGTGTATCGGCTTTCTAGAACAAACACAAACTTTTTCCCAAAATCAACACAGGCTTTTGGTTCAGGGGATGTACGGTTCAGAATATGCACAAGGTCTCTTGCTGAGGTCGAACCAATTCACGCTCAGACGGTTGGGTAGAATGGAGGTGCTCCCCCCACCACGGATCATCTCAGCCGTTTTATTTGCATGGGATTGGGTTGACACTTGTCACCCATGAAGCTACATGCTTCCATCAATGTGCATTCCTCCCACCATTTGGAAGTCACATGTCATTCCAAAAGAACTTAGGATAAAAACATATTATTCACATGTCTTTTTGGAATAATATTAAAATATTATTCCCAAGACTTAAGCCCTTAGGTTTAGCCCCTAGGCTCCACACTTAGCCCCGTTTTCCCACCTTCTATCCCCTAATCCCTTGACCACTCTGTGGAAGCTTAGTCCCCCATCACTCATCCATCGTGTTGGCCTACATGTGGTGGTGTTTATATTTTTATTAATGTTCTGCATAGATACATGTACAACATCAGGCTCTTGGCCTTCAACACTGAGGCTCTCCAGCCTAAGAATCACATAAGCCCACCAGCTTATATAAACTTGGCTCACCAGCCTATAAAACATTTTTACAACTCATTTCATAAACAAGATTTACAATTCGGCTCGGCCTTGGGGACATTACAATCCCGCTCCCCTTATTTCTGCATTGTCCTCAGTGCAACTTTACACAACATCTGCAAGCTTTTCAAAATTTTCAAAAAGATACGGGTACTCTGCCTGCATAACATCTTCATGCTCCCATGTTGTGTCCTCAGGACCGTACTAGGTCCACTGGACCTTTACAAGCATTATAGCTCGATTCCGGAGATGTTTTATTTTCCTGTCCAATATGTGCACAGGATGCACTTGCAGGACACCTTTTGGTTCCACCTGAATCACATTCCAGTCGATAACATGATTAGCATCAGGTATATATTTCTTAAGCATTGAAACATGAAACACATTATGTACAGTCATAGATGTAGGTAATGCAAGCATGTATTCAACTGGCCCAATCCTTTCCAGGATTTGAAATGGCCCACAAAATCTTGCTGCCAACTTGGCGCAACTTCCCAGCTTCAGGGAACTCCTGTTAGTTTTCATTTTCAGGAAAAGATGATCACCCACTTTGAATTCTCGGTGGGTTCTGTTCTTTTCTGCCTGTCCTGGGAAATTTTCAAATTCTGTTTAATATTTATCATTTGGTCCTCCATCTCCTTGAGCAACTCTGGCCCAACCACTGCTTTGTCAGCTGGATTATCCCAGCTCACTGGAGTGTTGCACTTTCTTCCATAAAGTGCTTCAAATGGGATCATCTTCAATGATGCATGATACCCATTATTGTAGGCGAATTCTACCAAATGCATGTAGTCTTCCCATCTTGATGGTTTGTCCATCACATACATTCTTAGCATGTCCTTTATTACTCTGTTCACCCTCTCTATCTGTCCATTAGACTCGAGATGATACGCAGTACTAAAATTCAGATTCGTTCTGAATCCTTTGAATAGTCCTTTCCAGAAATTCGAGGTGAATTTCAGGTCCCTATCATACACAATCGTTTTAGGAATTTCGTGCAAGCCTGCCACTTCTTTTAAGAAGATATCAACAACATCTACTACCTTGTGAGTGGTTTTCAATGGAATAAAATGGGTAGCTTTTGTAAGCTTGTCCACCACAACCATGATCTAATCATGTTGCTTGCTTGTTCTGGACAATCATGTAATAAAATCCATGGTCACCACTTCCCACTTCCATTCAGGAATGGGTAAAGACTACAGCAACCCTGTTGGGTGCCTATGCTCAACCTTAACTTTATGGCATTCCATACATCTGGCAATGTATTCAGTGATCTCCCTCTTCAAAACCAACCAAAAGTAATGGCTTTTTACTACTGTCATAGTCTTCTGATATCCAGGGTGTCCAGCATACGTCACATTATGCATTTCTTTTAGAATCACAAGTTTCAATTCCTGGACATCAAGTACATACACTCTGTCTTTATACACAAGTAATCCATCAGCTTCCAAGGTGTAACTTTCCTTTTTCTATGGTCTCTCATGCTGCTGTAGCTTTGCTAGTAAGTCTTTGTACTGCAAATCCGTGTCTGCAGCGTCCAAAATTCTACCCTTGATATCAGTCCTGTACATGCTAATGGATGAAGTATGTAAGTCATGCACTTTTCTACTAAGTGCATCAGCCACCTTTTTTTCCTTCCCCTTGATATGCTTGATATCAAAGTCGTATTCACACAGAAACTCCAGCCACCTACTTTGTCTAGCATTTAAAGTCAACTGACCAAACAAATATTTCAGACCATTGTGGTCTGTTCTCAATTCGAATCTCCTTCCCATGAGGTAATGTCTCCATTTCCTAAGAGCATGGATGATTGTTGCCAGCTTCAAATCGTGAGTGGCATAATTCTTTTCGTGCTCTTTCAGCTTCCTAGACTCATAATAGATTACAAATCCATCTTGGCTGAGAACTCCTCCCAACCCTTCCTTACACGCATCTGTGCACACCACAAAATCCATATTTGGATTTTCAATCCTCAAGATTGGAGCGCTGGTTAACAAATGCTTCAATCGCTGGAAACCTTTCTCACACTCTTCAGTCCATTGAAAGTTTTTCTCCTTCCTTTGCAAAGAAGTGATAGGGTGAGCTATCTTTGAGAACCCTGTTATAAACCTTCTGTAGTAGCCCACCAGGCCCATAAAGGATCTGACTTCTGCCACATTCCTTGGCACTGACCATTCTTGGATGGCCTCAACCTTCTCAGGATCCACAGTGATACCTTCTTTTGAAATAATGTACCCCAAGTAATGGATCTGCCTTTGGTAAAATGAGCATTTGCTTAATTTGGCATACAGTTGGTGTCCTCTCAACACTTGCAGCACTAGTCTCAGGTGTTGTTCATGCTCTTCCTCTAACTTGGAATACACCAAGATGTCAACCAAGAAGACTATGATAAACTTGTCTAAATAGTCCCTGAATACACCATTCATCAAGCACATAAAAACAGTAGGTGCGTTTGACAGTCCAAACGGCACCACTGTGAACTTGTAATGACTGTACCTTGTTCTAAAGGCGGTATTGTTGATGTAATCATCCTTTATTCTTACCTGGTGATATCGTGATCTGAGATCTATCTTCAAAAATATTTTTTCACCCTTCAGCTAATCGAAAAGATCATCGGTTCTCAACAAAGGATACTTGTTCTTGGAAGTTACCTTGTTCAACTGCCAAAAATCAATGCACAACCTCAACGTCCCATCCTTCTTCTTCACAAACAGGACCGGGGCACCCCAAGGTGACATGTTGGGGAAAATGTACCCCTTCTTTAGAATCTCTTCAAGCTGTAATTGCAACTTATTCATCTCTGGCATACTCATTCTATATGGAGCTTTCGACACTGGAGCTATTCCAGGCATCAAATTTATAGAAAAATCGATGTCTCTCTTCAGAGGTAGTCCAGGTACCTCCTAAAATATGTCTTCAAACTATGTAAGTACTTCATAGTCTCCAATCCTTGAGACTTCATCTCTGGATGATTCCTCCACATGGGCTACAAATAATTGACAACCTTTTCTGTAGCACTTCTTCAGCTGCATGGCTGAGATTTCTCTAATAGCCACAGCTCTAGGAATCCCTTGGACTATTTTATGATTCCCTTCCTCATCCAGGCATGCAAACTTCTTGTTACGATAGTTCAGAAGGGCATGGTGCTGGTCCAACCAGTCTATCCCAATTAAACAATCATAAGATCCTAAAGGCAGAACATTCAATTCAACCTTTGTGCTCAGTTCTTTCATGTCCACAGGACAATACTTTACCAACTCAACAACTTTCCTCTTAGTTCCTGTAGCCAAATGCACTAACCAAGACTTTTCATGTTTGCTTCTTGATAAATGAAAAATTTTCACCACCCTAGGATCTACATAACTATGGCTAGCCCCTGAATCGATTAAAATAATAAATGGTCGATTGTTAATCATACCTTCCACTTCAATCACGTGCAATTGAAATTCTGCTTTCTTATTGTCCAGGGCTATGTAGATCCTTGGCATTCTGCTACCCATATCCTCCACTGTTTCAACTTGCTGAACATTGTGGACGGTTCTCGCTTTATCTTTTATGTGGCGACAGTCTCAGTACCTATGGTTTCCTTTACATCCCCAACATTCCATAGGTGGCGGTCTGGGCATTTGTTCATCCACTTCAGCCTTCCTGGGCTCCCTAAAGGATGGTTGTCCCTGAGGACTCTTTCTGAAAAAGGGAGGCTTGTTTCCCTTCAACCTCTTCTCTTTCCTGAACTTCTTCTGATCATCCCAAGCCTTCTAAAAAGTAGGCCTTTCTCTTTGTTGTTCATACAAGCATTTCTCCCTTCTTATTGTTTCTTCCATAGTCTTGGGATCATCATACTAGATCTTGTCACTAATGGAAGGTGGCAGTCCACTCACATATCTATGAATCTTGACAGCCTCATATTTGATGAATGTAAGATACTTCAGTAGTTCCAAAAACCTTCGTTCGTATTCATCAATGGTCATGATGCCTATCTTGAGTTTGAAGAACTCCTTCATCTTTCTATCATAGTATCTTTTAGTCAGATATTTCTTCTCGAAATACCCCTTGAACTCTTTCCAAGTGACATATTTCTCTCTGATGTGTTGCACCTACACAAGCTGATCCCACCACATGGATGCTTTTCCTTTCAATTGATACATCACAATTCTTCCTTCTGCATGAGAGGAATAATTCTGCAGTTGGAAATACTTCCTCATGCCAAGCAACCAGGTTTCGGCATCTTCCTCCTTNCATCCACTCCAGATCTTCGGTGTTTTTTGGTAGGGGACGGGCTTGAACTACTACGTGCCTCCCTACTAGAATGCTTTGGGAAGAGACGATGATGTTTGCTACCACTCCTCGATCTTCTTCTCCTCTTAGGGGTTCTGACACTTCTTGATATTCTTTTCCTCTCAGGGGTCTTGTGACTCTCTGTCTTGCCCGAGTCACTCCCCTTCTCCAAGTTCCTTTCTATTCTTTCCAGGCTCTTCAACATTTTTAAGTTGAATTCACCCTATTGATCCCTAACCCTCATGAGATTTTTGTTATCATCTCAGCGAGCCTAGGCATCTTTCTGCAATCTTTCAATGAGTTTCGTCATATGTCTCTCCTTATCCATCTCTTTTCCATGCCCATTAGAGTTTGATCCTTTGATTCCCAAGTTGACATCACTTCCTACCCTTTCATCCTCTGTTTCAGAGGTAATCTATATCTCTTCCATCTATATACTCGGCTGTCCTGACACCCATTGAACTCTGCACACACAACGTGTAGTCAACTGGAGTTTGTTAGGCCTTATCCCTTAATAAAAACCACAACATTCATTAACGAACCTGAATAAGAAAACGTTTCAAATTCACTAAGTTTTTTGAGCCTTGCTTGGCTCTGCAATTTTTTGGGACTTCGATTTTCGGGGTTTTTGTCCACGAGGATCCAACAGTTAAATCCTTGATAGTTCTTATGTCCTTCAAAATTTTTGGGATTTTGGAACTTCGAGGTTTCAGGTTTCGGGGTTTTTGGTCCCCAGAGGTTCCTGCACACACTTCCCTCTTCAACTCCTGACTCTTGAACTTTCAACCTCTCTTCCCCTAGGCCCATAGCACAACTGTCGCCAACCCCGGTGGCACGTGGTATGTTCAGGAGGGTCCATGTCACCTTTAGTGATGTCATCGGGTCCCACCATTCTCGCTTGTCTTCTCAACTCACTGGATCATGGTGGACAGCCATGTTTCCACATCCATTCCAAGGCAATCCAATGATTAGACTTCTCTCAGATCTATGGCACAGATCGTTTCGACATTTCAGGGTTTCGGGCATCGGGGGTTCGTGCATCCACACATCTCGAAATTTCATTTGCCGAAATTCCAAAATTACTGTCTACTCTTCCACTTGATCCAACGGTCAAGTTCCTCTCTTACGATCTACGATGTAGATTGTTTCGGAATTTTGGGTTTCACTATTTCGCAACTTGCGAAAACAAGGTTCTTCCCCTTTGGTTTCCTGGGTGTCGAAATGTCGTCTGACAGCCACGCATCCCCCTGATGGACGATCCTGAAAAATTTGGGATTTCATGTATCGCAATTTCCACATTCCTGTGCAACTCGGAAGGATTTTTAAACCCTGTGCACGTTTTCCAGATCTGATGATCACGAGGGTTCTCCTTTTCCCCAAACAGATCCTACGGCTCCAATACTTCTGGTGTGGAGTCCTCTCTCCCTATGGCTAGATGCCACCCCGGATGCAGTTTCATAACACTGCTACACCTCCTGAGCTTGGTAACATGGTCAAGTAACTCCTTAACACTCAGGAGCATTCAAAGGTTCGAAATTGTCCCTCCAGACACAATTTCTTCTCAAACCCTCGGTCCAAAGACCACGCAACTTGCCCATCTAGGTTCAACGTCGAATCCTTGGCTCTGATACCAAACTGTAACACTCTTTCATACTATAACGCTCTGATACCAAACTGTAATGCCCCCATTCCATGCCGGGCAGGCACTACTTCACGGAATAACAATCTCATACTTAATTCTATATATAAGACATGCATTTAAGCAAATGAAACACATTTAAACTCAGAGTAACCATAAGAATTACTACTATTATAAATAATCAATGGATTTAACATTACCTCATATGCACGACAGAATACATGATAAATATAAATACACAAACATGCAGAAACATAATTAAAACATCATCTGGTACTTATCTTTGAAATGGTGGTAATTCCACCAACCAGGTCCAGGCCTTCTATGAACCTCCCAGCCTTAGACCACACTGCTCATCAAGCTCAGCAGTGGGTCACCCCCAAACTAGGACTAATCTCCACCCCCAAGGGAAGGAATCCTAGGCTAGGCTGAGGTTATAGGGTAAACACATAGTCACAAGGAAAGAACTCTCTTCCAGGAACCACTCATACTCACTGCTCATAGACTCTCCTTCCCCACATGCCTGCTCCACCTCATGAGTATACACCTTCTCTATCACCTAGACACTACTTCGGCTACTAACCTCCCTTGCCTTGGGTTTCAGCAACAGACCGGACCATAAGTCTCCGAGCTCTGTGGCAGCTACAAGGTTCCTTCCAGGAGTTCTCTCCTTCCTTTGCGCACTCTCTCACTTGGAGAGAGTCGCTCACAGGCCCAACAACTTGTTCTTCCAACTTCACCACCTCTCTCACCTGGAGAGAGTGTTGTACTAACTGGCCAACAAGCCACACAGGATCAAACACTACACGTCCACCACAATCAATGGGAATCCAGACACGAACAACCCATGACAACTATAGACAGGTGCAACAGCATAACCAGGCTTAGCAGGGACGTGACACTTCCGTTTTCTCAATCTGGCAACATGGGATAGACTCACACTCTGGATTCTCAGGGATTCATGATGACCTATCGACGCAGGGGTCGATTCAGACTCCACGGTTTAGAACAGAGAAGGGGTGTACCGGCTTTCCAAAACAAACACAGAATTTTTCCCGAAATCAACACAAGCTTCTAGTTTAGGGGATGTACGATTTAGAAGATGCACAAGGTCTCTTTCCAAGGTCGAACCGGTTCATGCTCAAACAGTCGGGTAGAATGGAGGCAGCCCCCCCCCACCACGACTCATCTCAGCCATTTTATTTGCATGGGATTGGGTTGACACTTGTCACTCGTGAAGCTGCATGCTTCCATCAATGTGCGTTCCTCCCACCATTTGGAAGTGACATGTCATTCCAAAAGAACTTAGGATAAAAACATATTATTCACATGTCTTTTTAAAATAATATTAAAATATTATTCCCAAGACTTAAGCCCTTAGGTTTATCACCTAGGATCCACACTTAGTCCCCTTTTCCCACCATCCAGCCCCTAATCCCTTGCCCACTCTATGGAATCTTAGTCCCCCATCACTCATCCATCGTGTCGGCCTACATGCGGTGATGTTTATATTTTTATTAATGTTTTGCCTAGATACATGTACAACATTAGGCTCTTGGCCTTCAACACTCAGACTCTCTGGCCTAACAATCACATAAGCCCACCAGCTTATATAAACTTGGCTCACCAGCCTATATAGCATTTTTACAACTCATTTCATAAACAAGATTTACAACTGGGCTCAGACTTGGGGACATTACACCTTCACTTGCACAAATATGTTTCTTTGTCTCTACTGTTCTTGTGCTCTCCAACTGTTCTAGTGCTCTCCATCTTACATTCTTCATGAAATCAAATATTCCTTATACCTTGCACCTCCCAACCACCTTCATGCATTCATTCTCCCTCCTAAGAACCTGTGAGCTCTTCACCTTTCATTCACTTCTTGCTTCAATCTTCACACATCCATCGCACCCCTTCAAACTAAGACTCTTTGTTACATCTCTCTAAAACCATGCACTTAAAATTCACAAGCTCTTGGATATTTATATTAAAAGATACAACCAAATAGTTTTCCACATATCCAAATAATACTAGGTCATCTCTAGATCTCCACAAAACTAGGCTGCACCGCCCTGTCCAAAACCCATTCTTTTATGTGCTTGATTTGTTCAAGAACAAAATCGATGTACAACTACCATTGGATCTATTCCAATATTCAATATCCTCCATCGATTTTATTCATTGTCGCACAACACACCCTCAATGATCAACAATCATCCAATCTATCCTTGGTTTGATCTCAACCATTGGTCTTCTTAACTATCTTTAAGAAAAAACTATGCAGTCATGATGCGCAAATATGAGATCTTCTTCTCAAATCAATCATGGTCGTTGATTTGTTCTCTACCCATAAAAACACACAATGTAACCATAATGCATAACAATTGTCCGATCAATCTTAGAATTGATATTTTCCATCAATCTGTCTTCTGCCAATACTTAGACAAATTGTCTAATTCTCACTGTGAGTTCATCGATCTAAGACACATTTATTGACACTTCAATGACCTCCAAATTGCACCCTCAAGTTCCACCGCACTCATTTTCCACCCACACTTAGACACATTTTCAAAAATTTCACTATGGGTCTTTTGGACCATCCAATCTATGACACGTGGAAATTCTCTAGGCTATTGAATCTCTGACATGTGGCTACCTCCTGGGCTTTCATATCTCTCTCCTTCTAGACTGTCTAATCTGTGACATGTGGTGACCTCTTGAGCTATCGAAACTCTTACCTTCTGGTTTTTTCGATCTACGACATGTGGTGACCTCTTGAGCTGTCGAATCTCTCACCCTCTGGGTCATCCAATCTCCCATTCTTGGTACTTAGTCATTTCTTCATACCTATATAGTTCTTCAACATATTACCACAAGACTGTGGATTTTCTCTTATTCTTCGCATCTTCCCAATATTCCGCTGTGCTCACTATCTCTTCAAAGTCTTGACACTTAGTTGATTTTCTATTCTTGGTGGAATGAAGAGTCTACATGAATGCATCACTTCTCCTATTATAATCACAAGTCCATCCTTCCATTTTCCATCCTAAACTTAGTAATATTTTGAGATTTCACTGTGTGTCATGAGACTAGAGATTTTCCCTAATTATTGTGGCTCTTTCCATCCATCCGACTCAATATTCATACTTAGCCATTTCTTGAGACATCAACCATTCAACATTTTTCTAATACTTAACCATTTTTCCAAGATTTCATAGTGGATCCACGGGGTCACGGGATTATTTCATTTATTAGAACATACTTCTGATTATTTGTTTCTCCATGATGTCTTGGGACTTAGTCATTTTTCATTTCCCACCGCGGGACTCAAACATTTCCTTATATATTCTTGATACTCTGTCGCTTCAGTATCTCCGCGAGATATTGATACTTAGTCATTTTTCAAGATATCTCTTGTGCTGATATGGAAGATGCGATGGATGCCATGTGGATGTATTCTTTTGTAATAGATGATATAGCATCAAAAAGTGTCTTGACACGTGGAACCATACATTACATTTATAGAGTTACATGTTATATCACTAACATGGACTCCTTCTAATGTGGAGTTCATCTAACCGACATGTGGAACTGACATGGCTTAGCTAGCCCACCAAGTATTGAACCTAAATATTTGATCTTAACCATCGATTTCTAGAGATGAACGATCAAGATATGATCACTTAAAAATTCAATCTTTTATGTAAGGTTCCATAGTTATTCTGCTCACTTTAATTCAAACTAAGTAATAACGCCTTTACATTATAAAATTTTTGAACTCTATTGTCCCAACAAATGTGGGATATATTGACTTTTCCATTTCTTTGATCTTTTGTAGATTGCTTTGCAACATATCTCTTCACTTCCTCACATTTATACATAATAGGCATCAAATGGTGACCATTCTCTTTTCACAGTCTGCACTGTTGGCTTCATTTATTCTTCTCTATCATATATTTATTCTTCGATTTCTCGTATAATGACTAATCTGCATGCATAGAGGCTCATTGACTTTTGCAGTTCACATTGCCAACTTTGTCTATTCTTATTCCTCAATTTATTTCATAGTAATATTCTCGTACAAATACTTATCCATAATATTCACGCATAAAGTGTTATACACCATTTTGTCCCACTTTGCTAAGTGTCGTAAGTGTTGCACTTCACTTTTCTAAGTGTCACACTTCACTTTATTCAGTGTCATTAGTGTCACAAATATCATGGTCCGTTATACTAAGTTTCATACCTTATTTTTCACACTTTTCTTAAGTGTCTCCACCTCAACACCATGCATGAATGATCCATTACATCCTCTTGAGAATCAAGAAGAAGAAGAAACCTTTAAACCCAGACAATTTGTCCTTTTTCACTCAGTCTTGGCTCTGTTTGACCATGGTCGCTCCTATTTTCACTCCAGGGGAGAGACCATCCCATTGAAACAATGTTAGGGGAGCATACAAGTCACTCTTTCTACCCTTCTAGGGGAGTGACCATCTTTATTTGTTCAAATCCCATGAATCTAGGGGCATCTTTCGAGGACTCTCTGGATGGTTCTTGTTTTTTTTTCTTTTTTTCATCAAGATATGATTCAAGTATCCTTATATCCTATATTGGGAGCAAGAGTAACCATGAATATAACTCAAATACTAACCTAATCCACCTTATCCTCAACCATGTTCCTAATTTACCCTAGTGGTTAACCCTTCCTACATCTATATAACGAGACCATTTCAGAGTGAGAGGCGGAGGAAGAAGAAGTATACCAAACTTATGATCTTGTCAAGGAGTGCCAAACCTTTTTTTATGTGAAGAAGTTGAGTTGGATTTATGTTCAATGGCTGAAGAAGGAAGCTTGTAGGGCTGCAACATCAATGGGTTATAAACCTATTTCTTTTCATTGAATATAAGAACTTGGCCTATTTCTCTTATACTTTCTTGTTCATTTCTTCTCTATTTGATCACTTAGTGTAAGCTATCAATTGGTATGGTTTCTATGAAATGATCATATATAGTAGTAGGAGAAGGTTTGTTTGTTCTTGTAGGTTTGAATTCATGAGGGAGCTACTTGGATTGGAGCTTAGCCATTGGAGCGACGAGGACAAACGATAGAAATCAAGTGCACATACCTTTTCTCCTTATCTCTCAATCCTCCTGTAAGAAAATAGAATAGTTAGTTAGGAGGATGTTAGTTTCAATTTGTTAGAGTTTGTCTCACTTTTAGGGAACCCAAGTGAGGGGAACTCAACCTGCCCGTAGGAGGATAATTCTCACCAAAGTAAATTGGTGGTTCTATTGGGGAGAACCATCTATTTCTTCTTAATTTTCTATCCCTTTAACTCTTGAATTTGTCTACACTTTTCCTCTTCTCTGTTTGACACCCCTTATCCCATCAAACCCTGACGTTTTCTGATATTTTTTCCAAATTTGAGCCTATAGGACTCCCACAAAGCATCCATTACCCCTTGGTCGTCCCCTGTATAACTTCCACATAGTTTTCATTACCCCTTGGTAGTCCCCTATATAAAGTCCACATAGCATCCTGGACGCTTGTTTCTAGGCCATTAAAGAGTGTCCATCACCCTTGGTCACCCTATCTACCATTCTGGGGGAGCGCCCTCCTATAGTAGTTTTCTTTTTTAGTCCTGTTTTCTTCTTTTTCATAGATTTTGGTCAGTTTCTGTGTGATAAATCCAATATGGTTGGATGATATTGATCATATATTTTATTAATAAGTTTTGGTTGTTTTCTTTTTCATCCTCTTTTCAGTCCACTTGTGTGCTTGAAGATTGCCTAGTCTTTTAGCCCATAAAATCCTAGTTTTTTTCTGACTGTGCTTGGCTGAGAAATTGAAATTATCACTCATTTTACTTTCCTTATTTCAAGTTTTCACTGGTAGATTGGTTTTCATCCCTTTCATCTTCATTTAAACATCTCTCTTTTCTGAATGATCGGGACTCTCTCATACACCACAATTCCATTTTTGTTGCTCATGTTCTAAGGATTTTTCATGAGTGTCCGTCTCCATTCTCCTTTGTATCTTTGAGTCCCTGATTGAGCAAGTCATGTCACACTTGTTGTCTTTAAGTTCTCATATTTTTGAGTGCACTTTGTTTCATTACTTTTTTTCCTCGTATTTCTTTGTGTCAAACATAGATCTCTTTCATTTCTCTTGAAAGTTAAGAAGCAAAAAAGTCTTCATATCTCCTTGCATACATTATCAAACAAAGAAATTTTTTGCATTACTTGGGAATTTGTTATGGTACACATTTGGAAGAAGAGCTAGTTTTGCATATGCATTTTTGTTTTTGGACCATGGATGATTTTAGGGGCTAAATTTCGCTCATGGGCTAATTTTTCATGGTTTTTCCCAAAAAAAGATTCGCTATTCTAAAAATGATTAGCCCAAATTCTAGAGGATAGAATTATTTTACCTTAAAAATCGCCAAAATTTTATACAAACTATAGAAAATCCTTAGAAATTTGAATATTTTTACAAAAATATCGCAAACATTTTATAGTTTGCATATGAAGGATTAGTAAGATTCGCCAAGCTTTCTACATTTTAAAATAAATTTCCATCCTTAAAATCATCCCTATTTTGGACACGTTTTCTTGGTAGTTTGGCATCATATTGATCCCTAAAATTGAAAATTGCATAGTTTTGAGTTCTTTCTTGTGTTAAGAAGAATATAAATCTTCTCCTTCCCATACATAGAATATATCAAAAATAACGGACTGCATCCCATTATTTTTCATTATATTGGATTCAAGTCTCTCACACATCATCATTTTCATCTCTGTGAACCCTTTGAGAAAAAATCCATTAAAATCAATCATGCTCTAATAAAATAAACTAGAACATTTTTTGGTTTTATCACACCAATAGTAACATAGGATTAGGGTCTTTGGACTAGGGAAAGTGAGCAAATCATACAAGACTACTAGAAGTAATGTAAAACACTAGCAAGTGTACAATTCCAACTTTCGTATAAGCATAGTCGGGAACCTAATATCCAACAGGGTCTAAACATGAGGTCGCATTCAGAAGAGAAAAAAATATTACCCCTCCAAAGATTAACCAATCGTAGTGGATAGAGAGTATACTGGGGGTTCCTCCTGAACTGTCACTGAATCATTTGGTATTGGTACTTCATGAAATCCAAATCTGTTCGGGGTCCTCTAGAGTCTACTAGTCCACTTTTCCTCGGTCCTTTGGAAGAGTTTTGTACTTTGATATCCTATGCATATGATCAGTCCCAACTATCGACTGTACCATCCCGGAAGATGACTGGGAGTTGGTAACCTTAGTGGAATTTCCTAGGTATATATAGAGGTGATTCTTGGGGGATTCCCATGGTACCTAGGGTAGACTTCATATCACACTCTCAGTTCCCTTGGAGGGTGATCCTGCGAAAGCGAGGGTTACTTGCACCAAGAAGGGATGTTACGTGGAGGTCGGGGTAATTTATTCTCATTTCTTTGCTGACAACTTGACATCCCTTCTTCGAAAGATACTTGAACCTGCTATTGTTTGGTTGATTACTTTTAATTTTCTTATGGGTGTGTTTCTTTGAATTTTTTATTCTACCTTAGGATCATAGGTTTTTATGGTATAGAAGGTATGGAACCTGATGGTCTAGAACCTCAACCCAATGTTTCTTACAAAGGAATGATCACAGATCACACTTATGAAACCAAGAGAGTCACTCCTAGATGTGACCACCACGTAGAAGAACTGGTCACGACCTTCATAGAAAGAATTGCATCTTACATGAATCCTGTTTTTATTGATCCTCTTGTTCCACCACTCATTGATCCACTGTCCATGAGATATGCCGATGCCTATTCTTATTACTATTTACTGCATGGTTTAACCATTACACCATATTTTGGCATGAACCCACTGATTTTTTATTTTCCTCAAGGACTTGGGAATTTATCTTTTTCCACAACTTCTATAGTTGATACTGTTGTTGCTTCTTCTTTATCAGAAACATCAGTGACCCAGGTAATATCAAATCAATCACTTGCACATACATATTCCTTTGCACATGGGTCATGTACTATTCCTGCTTCACTATTTCCACACATGCACACACCAAGTGATTTACTTGGTCATCACATCAGGAAGATGGCTAGTAGTCAAGTCATTCATACAACCATGGTTACGCAAGATACTCAATCGCCATATCGACCATCACATATTAGTACACTCTACATTAGAGGTCAATCTTCAATGGGATTCCAACCTTTAGTTGGGGGGAAACCTTTAGTTGTAGGGAAACGTTTTACTGGGTAAACATACATGGTTGCAACATCAACCTTCTTGGGGGCACTCCATTCCTGCTATTCCTTCTATCCCTACTACTACTAGCCTGTATCCTAGAAATCCATTTCCAGGAACTGCTATCCCTTTGTGGGGTCAACCCAATCCGATGGGAATTATTCCACAAGGAAATTTTCCCTTTCAATCCGTAAACTCCATTATTCCAACACAATAGTCCCTTCAACCTCAATACATGGGGGGACCATCAGGTCAATCAAAATACATAGGAGGTCCATCTGTTCAATCATAGTATATGGGTGGAAAACTAGGAAAACTTCCTTATATGGGAGAATAATCAATACAAACCCATTTCATGGGTGGACAACCTGGGAAACCACCATATATGGGAGGACCATATAGCTTTTCCATCTCTCTGCAACCTGGATATGGTCCTAATGGTGTTCCCATGCCATATGATTACCACCAGTATATGAAAGCCAACCGACAACGTCCATTCTTGGCTACGTTATATCTTCCATATATGTTTTGTTTGACTAATGATCCCATCCAACATGATTCATTTTGTCCCACCATCCCTGCCAAATTACCATCCGACATCCCAAAATTTGACGTAAAACCTGGGGAATATATTAACAATCATGTTATGACTTTTCATTTATGGTGTTCTTCCAAAGATTTGATGGATGATTCAATCCATATTATACTTTTTCAAAGAACACTTACAGGTTCCGCAGTGAAATGGTATATTGATTTGTCACGTAACTCCTTTGTCGAATTTAATTATCTTTCCATGGTTTTTATAACACACTTTCAATTTATTATGCGGTATGAGAGGGGTACAAAGCTTTTTACCTCTCTCGAAAAATCCTCTTCCACCCACATATCTGATCATATTCATGAGTGGAGACAACAAAGACAGTTGATTAAAGATCCCATTTTATAACGACTCCTCGTGGATTGGCTTACAAAGTTTCTCTTGCCTCCTATCGCTTGTCATGTTTTTATGGAAAATGTTGTTACTAAGGAGCAGGATATCAACCGTGTGAAGTATTTGGACTTGGTTTAATCCCAGTTCAACGCACTTTATGATATGATCCCTAACACTCCTCGTCCATCGAATGATCCAAAAAAACCTGCAGTGGAACCAAGTTCTATTTCAAATGCAAAAAACTACTTCCATTCCTTCTCAAACCTCCGAAGTGAATGCGGTCCAATCCTGTTCATCTGAACAACTAGGAGGTAAGAATAAAAACAAGAGTAAATCCAAGAAATATTCTAACTAACAGGATTATTCTAGGTCTGTTGATACTCAAACGATTAGGAAACATAATTTTCCTTGTATGATTTGTGAGGAATACCACTACATGAAATATTTCCCTCATCATGAGGCATTCACTAAATTTCTGAAGGGTACCTCCAAACCAGTTCAACAATAAAGTATGGTTGCGAAAAATCCTACCCCTCTACAAGAGGGAAACACAAGTCATTCCCACCATGGGGATGCTTCCATGAGCGCCTATGAGGTGTACATTTTTAAGGAATTTAATGTGACAACTCAATAAAACACTTATGACACTCCTCCAAGTGATCAGGCTAAGGGAAAGGATGTCGATCAACCCTCCAAATATACTCCTTCATATTCCAATCCTCTTCATATTGAGAATCCAATCTCTCACATAGTATTGCAAGAGAGTAATTCAAAAAGAAACATTTAATCCAAATTCCCACACTGCCCAAAACTACAACATTGTTGAATATTTTTCACAAGTGTATTTTTCTATGTCATCCCTTGAAGTTCTACAGAATTTTCCAAGTCAACGTAGAACCCTGTTTTCATCCATTGGAGCTATGGATGCAGAGGTGTCGAATCTGATCATGTTTAATCTAGATTACTTTAAGGAGAGGCTCTCCCACCACTTACCATTCTAAATTCAAGTTTTGGTTGGTGGAAAGAACATCCATCGTATTTTTTTGGATGAGAGAGCCTCCACCTATGTCATGTCCTTGCCTTGTTGGAGAGCCCTAGGTTCTCCTATACTTACCTCGTCTCTGACCACCTTGAAATAATTTGATGGACGTGGTTTACAACCTCATGGAATCTTGCAATATTTCATTGTGGCATTAAAGGGTAAGACTCTTTCGGTCGATATCAAAGTAGTTGATGCACCCTTGGATTACAATTTTTTACTTGGTCGTAGTTGTTTCTACATGATTATTGCCATCACATCTACATTGTTTCATCTTTTATGATCTCCCCTTCAAGGAAAAATTATCATTGTTGACCAACTCGACTATATAACTCCATATCTCCACAATGTTGCAACAAATGATGTCCCTTTTCTTGGACAATCTAGTCTTGAGGGTGTAGGGGTAGGTGTCCTTAAGGATCCCTCTCTCATGGGGGATTTTCCTTTAACTTCTTCTTTCATCTTGCAAGTTGCCATGTTAAACATGATTTCGACTCAAGTGTGACAATCCATAGAATTGTCTGATCCTTTGGTAGTACCTAGTATCGACGAGCATAGTTCCTTGTCTCTGTCAAGATCATTAAAACATGAAACAGACCCCCCTCCATTCCAATTGAGTCTCACTCTGGCTCATGTATTTGAACCTTCTTTTCCTCTGCCTTGTGAAAATGTTCCCATTAATAACCAGCTGCCTAAACGGGGAAAGAATAAAATTCATCGAAGGAAATGACACTTGGGGGGTAGGTTTCCAACCTCTAGGCATCATGATGGAACAAAACCACTATATTATGTCACACAAGTTGGGGGGGAAACATCTCCATAGAAACACACTACTAGGAGTGATCCTCGTTTGAGGGTCATCCCCATCATAACATAGTAGTCTTCTATGAAAAAAGCTTAGTTTTTGTTCTTTCTCATGTTCATAAATTCATGAGAATAAGTTACCGATCTTAGTATTTTCTCTTTCTCATGCTCATTAATACATGAGAATAGGTTACCGAGTATAATTTTATCTCTTTTTCAGACTTCTAAAATCTATAAGAAAAAGGAACTCTCTGGAGTCTCCTTTAAGCTCTTTTTAGACTCTCTAAACATGAAAAGATTGTCAAGTGGTATTTTTTCCTTTCACACTCATTAAAAGGTTAGAAAGGGATTCTTTTGAGTGATAGTTTACCCCCTTTTTGTCCTTGTTAGATTAATTACAAAAAAGGAATACTCTAGTCAAGCATGATTAGAAGAGTTCTCCTAGGTATCATTTTATACTTTTTTAGACCTTGGGGACTAACTTTATGAAAAAGTCCATTGTGAAATCTTCTTTATCAAATAATTTCAGACTCTCGAAATATGAAAATACCATCGAGTTTTATTTCCTTTGATTCTTAAAATATACACAAGGAATGACCCATCTTGGACCGAACCCTTCCTTCTTCAAGTTCGTTAAACATGTGAATATGGGATTCATCAAAGATGAGTTAATCGATCATTTGTTATCCTCCTTGATCTCGCTAAAAAACAAAGAGGTACTCACCTATCTGGGTGGGGGACAAATTTGAGAATTGGGTCAAGTATTTCATTTATGGAAGCTTTATGTTGCCATTGGATATGGCACTTGTTTGAATCCCATGTGTCGTCATACTCTTTTGATTCCTTTAGAAGAGAACCCTTGGTTGTCGTCTCATTCCATGTGTCATCATACTCTTTCGACTCCTTCGAAGAGATCCATTGGTTTTTGTTACATCATCATATTTGGTATTCATGCTTTGTTCAGTCAATGCTACCAAATTCATTCATTGTGCCACCATATGTTCAAGGGAATTCAACCTCTACATTTTCACCCCTGTGCCACTTTACCATCATTTGATCCATCACTATTCATCACTATCCTTATTATTTTCATGTCAATGATGGGTGATACATCATGACCCTCCTTCTACGAGTCTATTTCTATCGAAATCAACATATTATATAGGAATTATACTTAGAAACCAATCAATACCTTGGAGCCTACATGCCTCAATGGAAGGTTTTCTCACCATCCACAATTGGATTACATCATTGACCTCTGATCGATTGATTCCATCGAGTGTTCAACTTCAAACCATCTATTCACATTCATTGGAATGTACTAGACTACCTTGGGAGTCATTTCCATCATTGGTGATTTCCCTCGCACTTGTTAATGGTTTACGTTATTGACCAGTAATCAAGTGGTTTCTAGCATGTTCAACATCAATACATTTTTTCACATGGATATATTCGTACTATTCAAGATCGGGATTGAAGACCCTGGGGGGAATTTTCAATAAACACTCATTTTTTATCTTCCTTCCTTAGACTGTGTTGGAGATTATGAATTTGTGATATATGTTGTGACATAGATCCACGTTGTATTGGTATATGGCTATGTTTTTTTCATATTGTATCTCCATTGTGTACAATATCATGGCTACATTTTGATCGATTCATGAAGATATGGATCCAAATTGTATGTTCGGTGGCCATATCCTTAGTTAGTTCTGTCATGGATCCATAGTGTATTTGTCAACGATCATTCTTTGAGTTAGATGATTCTAAGTATGGGTATGCCTATCTCAGGGATGATATATGTATATTCATGGATGCTTGCTTTCTTTCTAACGAGTCTTATGACTTTAGTCCCTTGATTTCACATTGTTACAAATTTTTTTGACCATTGTTTTTCTCCTATGATATCACACTTTGGGGTGCATCTGTTATACACCATTTTGTCCCACTTTTCTAAGTGTCGTAAGTGTTGCACTTCACTTTTATAAGTGTCAGAAGTTTCACACTTCGATGTTGTGAGTGTAACAAATTCCATGGTCCATTATACTAAGTGTCATTCCTTATTTGTCACACTTTTCCTAAGTTTTTCCACCTCAACACCATGCATGAATGATCCATTACATCCCCTTGAGCATCAAGAAGAAGAAGACACCTTTAAACCCTGACAATTTGGCATTTTTCACTCAGTCCTGGCTCTGTTTGACCATGGTCACTCCCATTTTCACTTTTTGGGAGTGACCATCCCCTTGAAACAATGTTAGGGGAGTGACCAGGTCACTCTGTCTTCCCTTCTAAGGTAGCGACCATATTGATTTGGTCAAATCCCATGAATCTATAAGCATATTTCAAGGACTTTCTGGATGGTTCTTGGTTTGTTTTCTTGTTTTCATCAAGATATGATTCAATTTTCCTTCTATCCTATATTGGGAGAAAGAATAACCATGAATATAAATCAAATCCTAACCTAATACACCTTATCCTCAACCATGTTCTTGATTTACCCTAGTGGTTAACCCTTCCTGCATCTATATAACCAGGCCATTTCAGAGTGAGAGGGGGAGGAAGAAGAAGTATACCAAACTTATGATCTTGTCAAGGAGTGAAAAAGTAGATTTGGATTCATGTTCAAGGGCCTAAGAAGGAAGCTTGTAGGGTTGCAACATCATCAGGTTGTAAACTTCTTTCTTTTCATTGAATATAAGAAATTGACCTATTTCTCTTATACTTTCTTTTTCATTTCTTGTTTATTTGATCGCTTAGTGTAAGTTATCAATTGGTAGGGTTTCTATTACATAACATAGGTATTTTTAGGATAAGGTTTCTTTTTTCTTGGAGGTTTGATTTCTTGAGGGAGCTTCTTAGATTGCAGCTCAACCATTTGAGCGATGAGGGAAAATGCTAGAAATCAAGTGCACATACCTTTTCTCCTTCTCTCTCAACCCTCCCACAAGAAAATAAAATAGTTAGTTAGGAATATGTTAGTGTCCATTTGTTAGAGGTTGTCTCACTTGTAGGAAACCCAAGTGAGGGGAACTCAACTTGCCCACAAGGGGATAATTCTCACCACACAAAGGATCATTGAAACATGGAGACACACAATAGATAGTGTCCTTTTTACATCAATGAAAACACATTTTCAACACCTCCCTTTTGACATAATCGAATGTCTTCCACTCCCTCAATGCTCTAGCCTACATCTCCTTCTTTGCGGGATGATCAACTTTCTCTAAGATACCATCCTCTCCATCCCTCTAGCCATAATATTTGACATCAATTTTCTTATAATAATTGCTCCCTATACCTCCTCTTCTTCACTTCTGGGGGATTATTGAATATCTCTTTGATGTCGAGGAGGAATTTCCTAGCCCCATTCATACAATTGGTTGCTGGAAGATGGCATGTTACAATCTTCCAAAAACTAATTGTACAAGTGGGGATGCAAAATTCCTTCTCGACGTCAAAGAGCTATTTGATAAGCCCCCTGTTGAGGAAAATATATGAAATGGTCTTACTCAAGCATTTTCAGATTCTGCTTGGCTAAATAAGAATAGACGATAATATCACCCTATGTTTATAGCCTTCAAAATTAATATCCTAACTCACAAGTATTGATTACAAGTGCTTAGGCTAGTCTTTTTATAAATAAAAGCTTGCTGGAAAATTCATTATTTATATGATTTTCTGAAAATAATAGTTGCTGAAATAAATATAGAGATAGAAGTAAAGACACCAAGCCGATAATCAATACAGATGAGACATAAATAAATTATTTATTTCATTCCAATTCATCAAAGAGTCATTCTCTTTAAAAAAATTTGTGAAGAAGTTTTGGACCATAGTCAAACTTAGACGTCCACGATGAAACATACAAAAGGACCTCTGATAGAAAATAAAAAAAACTGAACTCTAAAATTTGGATCAGCTTGCCACAGATTTCTTCCCACTTGACTCTGCACAATAGCCTTTGTCAGTCATGAAAACTAATTCACAAATAGACAAGTCTACACAAACTATCAAAGATAGATCAACACCTCTGAAAAACAAGTGTCTGAATGATGTAATTCAACCTTGAATCTTGTTTTCTACAATAAGACCCTTCTATCATAAAAAATAATTAGGCTTATGATCAATTAAGGAATGAATGAAAACCAAACTATCTAAACACAAACTCAAAGAGAAAACCTTAGTATGTTTCTCCTTCTATCCCCCCTTTGTTCCTCCCCTTTTTCTTTTAAGCAAATTAGAATTGGTTGAAGTAGTTGAACTAATTCATTAGTTAAGTTAACTAAAAACTCAACCAAATTCTTAGTTAGGGGAAAAATTAATAAATCATATTAAGGGCTTTAAATAAATAATAACTAGTAGGTGGGACCCCTTGTGACTCCCTTTTATCTCTTAACAATCATAACATAACTAGTCAATTAAACACAAACATCCCTGCTTGTGACACCCATCATCACATTCATGTTTGACAATTTATCTCATTGATATTTGAAACATTTTCAAAAATATATTACTCATATATCCAAAAAACATGTTGTCCAAAACTTCTGAAGTCAAATGTTATCAACAATAAATAAAATAAAATTTTAAATCCATATTTTCCACTCTGAGATGCAATCCTTCCCTTGTTGCTACTGTCACCTTTCAATCTCTTTGAATTTATCTTTGGTTGTGCTGAGCCTTTAGGCCTAATCTCGTTGATCACATGAGAAAAATCGTCCCTCAAATTGATCCGGGAGGACACAAATTTATCAAAGCCATTGGAGGGTGAGGAAGGGGTAGCAATGGATTTTCCTTTGTCAGGGGCATGATGGGCCTCAGTTTTCAACCTTTTGCTAGCATGTGAGGACTGAATTGGTGAGAAGATAGGGGCATCTTGGACAATTTAATTTATAGGTGGGGGAGAAGGTAAAGAGAATGTGTTCTAGCCACGATGTTGGGAGAATGTCGGGTGGACAATCGCTTACCATATGTTGTTTTCGGGAACCTCGAGTTACAATGAGACATGAGGGGGCACATGAATACCAGGGTCTTGTGGAGCTTAGAAGGGAGGCCTTTTAGGCCTAGGTTGGACCATTCCTTGCCCAATCCAATTGAAAAACCTATCTTGAAAAAGATGACCTAACTCTTCAGAGTCAACATCAAAGTGAATGGAGAATCTTGGCCTTCTTGGGCCCCTGTTCCAATTACCTCTTCCTAGGTTACCTCTTCCATCGATACCTTGGCTGAAATAACTCATTCTTGTATGCATGATTGATTAGCAAGTAGTTTCTTTAACAACCATACATGACAACTCTTTTAAAATATGAAATAAAGTTTGGCTCAACAACATATCAGACTCATGGAATCCAATCCATACAAATTGTTTAATTGTTGTCAATGAGTAGGGGGTGAACAAAAGGTTCTAGGATATGTGATGGGTTTATATTGAGCGAAAAATGTTGAAAAGATGGGGAAAAGAATCATGGTTACTTCTCACAGACAACACACAATCAACTGTAATGTAAACCAAGGAACATGTCACTGTAATCCATCCAAGAAATTGCAATTTCAAGCTATTACAATACAAAATTCTCTTAACTGTAATTAATTTTAGGAACAGGGAGTGAAAAATGGATATGGGAAGGGGATGGGGTTGTAATTAGAAAAAAGTGAAATGATGGTATGGAAAGAGAGCAAATACTGTTCATAAAATTAATTAAGTAATCCATAAAACCATTTTATATCAAACACAAAAGATATAACACCAATCAAATAGTCACTGTGATCAATTAAACAACTACTCTATATAATTCAATCAATTATGTGTATTAACTTGCACATTGCTCCCAATTAAATATTTAACATAGTGTCATCAAAACAAGACAATATTCCTTCCACAACAACCTATAGAAGATTTTTGTTTCTTCTCATTTGTCCCATTTAATATTTAAAGAAATTTCCAAATGAACACACAGTCACTTATTTCCACTATGTTCAACATCAAAACATCAACCATTGTCCATGAATTATTTCCTCAAGCATGCCCGATTTCATCCCTCAATTTCATTTAACAATTAATTTGTAATGAGACCATACTGTCTCTGAACCCGTGCCTATCTTTGATATGATGCATGATATTAATCAAACATACATAGTGGATAGTCAACACAATGATCAATATTTCAATTTGCAATAATCCTAACTTGCCATTTAAACACATAGTAAAAAAAATCACCATTTCATCTCATATGATGTTGTGGGATACATAGACCATTCAACAAAATGAAAGATCATTTATGTGACTGTACATGTCTAATTACGCTGAATCCAAACATCAAACGATACTGAGCTATAAATCCAATAGAAGGAGGCAACAACAGTATGCCCATTCCCATTTCTCAAATCGATCAAATCGCAACAAAACCATATTGTTTAAGAACCCATGCGCATCTCTGATGGTGTGACCAAATGACATCCATAACATATGTAGTGGACAACCAAGCTACAACTATCATGATTTTTAAATTGCAATACTCCCTATTGGGAATTAAAACACACAGTAACAACAACCATCACTTCAACTTAAACATGTTGTAGGAAGCCCACACATACCAACGCGTCATGCAAGAAGCATCGTTGTGAGTTAATCAATTATAAACTAATGATGGGTTAACAATTTAATAATTAAAACATAAGATATATCAACTGTGTATTCAATCCCATTTCTCAGATCAACCAATTTACCATGTTGAGCTATTGATTCAACTGTTATAATAACCAATGCATTGACTAAATACCAATAACCAAAACCACTTTCAACATAATCAACAAAGATGAGCCAACAATCGACCATTGTCGACGATACCCCACCAACTCATAACAATCAACAATAAACCCGACAGGATATAACGGGCTCCAAAACAGGCTTTGAATAATCAAGGATTCGCTCTATGGATCAACAAAGGGAGACTGGAGTTGGCCCCTAACAATGGGTGAGAACCTATGATATCATACGATGGACACACAATTCATACCACCAACAACTTCGCAGATAGGGTGATAGTTCACGAGATAGGAGAGACTATGAATAGAGGAGCATCGACTTCATTTTGGTCTATAATAACACTGAGAACATGTAGGGTATAACCCTCATGGTTTTCCCAATCAACCCGAACAATGTTGAGATAAAACAGAGCCAAGAAATAACAATCAACCTTAAGAAATCCCCTTGGTATAATAGCCATCATAACCCACTGTGAAACCATCAATAGCATGAATGAACCCATACCCAGGTGAAATGATACATAGTGACACAAGGTGGTTCAAACCCAACAACCCCATAATCAACAAAAAGAATGGGTATGGTGACAAGAAAGGTGTGGATATAACCAGCCAATATGGACCAAATGAAACCATTCAACCCAAACCAATAAGGATGAAAGAGAGCCTTCATGGCTTCTAGCACTCAAAATGATAAATGAAACTATGACTTTAACCATCATTGTAATGAAAACCACACAAACCATCCATTCTAGAGAAATATCACAAGTTTACTTAGTTGCCAGTCTTAAGAAAAGCACAAAACCATACACCACCAAGCCAATATCTATTTCATAACTAGAGTAGGTTCATGGGTGGAGAGAAAGACATACCTGTAACCAAAAGCCTTAAAAACATGAACTTGGTCAAGCAGTTCTTCCCTTGCCTGAAAATCAGAGCTTAACCACGGTGAACACAATTGAACAATAGCCAAGATAGGGTGATAGCCAGTGAAAGGGGTGTTATCACTCCAGGAAACTCTCCTATGCTATAAGTCAGAGATGCCTGGTAACTTAATCTTTTTGGAAACTATTTTATTAATAATAACTGTGGGTTTGGATCAAGATGAATATCTTAACCTCTGGATTATATTTTCAAGATAGTCTAACTATATTCATGCAGTACAAGACCTTCAAGAGCTATTGTCAGATAAGTTTGTATAACAGATGGATAAGAAAACTAATCAGTTAACCAAAACATACATAAACCATATATATGATGGGTCAACAAACTAGCCAAAGATGCTTATGATTCTTGCTTAACAATCAAAAGTAAGATGACAGTTACCATAGGGTCATTAAACAGAGACAAAAGAACGAATTCCACTCATATGCATAGACAAATATGAAAGAAGGTCTGACAGTAACAAATGAAAGAAGCTTGCAGGCTGATATATTAAAGAAAGTGTCTTTCATACAAAACAGTAGAATCTAGAACTCAAAATCGAACCTTGTGTTCATCTTCAGTTTTCAGCTTTATAGCCTTTACAACACAATATCTAGATCCTGAATTAATGGATCAGATATGCCTAAAATAGAAAGTCAAAACTAACTTGCAAAAGATAAGGAATGATCCTCAAAATGAGTTCAATCCCACATTTCATGGTCTTCATATCTTGTAGAGTCCTTGTGCAGTGCAGAATAGCCTTCTAAGGCTGATTGATGACTCTTCCAAGAGATAAAATTTGAATTTGCTGAGATGTGCAAAAAATCCCAATTTGTTGCCACCAAAATAGGTGCCAAAACCAACTTGGATACCTTTTCTAATCCTTATGCACCAAAAATGGATCTTAAAACTGAATATATAATTCATCATCTATCCATCATGAGTGTTTTCAAATGATTTGGATGGGAAAAACCTCGATCTATGAAAAATTTAGCTTCCTCTGTCCAGTTACAGGTTTCGATGGTTAACACAGAGGACTTCTGGGTGTATTAACTACCGAAAGCTCTTCTTTCGGTGGTTAATGAACAGTCATCCTGTTCGCCTAAACCACTGAAACTTAGCTTTGTCAAAACTTCAAAATTTGCAAAAATGATTACCTTGATGCTTTGCTGAGTGTTCAAGGTCTTTTGGATGATGCAGCTCTTCCTCGTGCAGATCTGCAAACTTCAACTTGATGTGTGGAAGACTGTGGTATATCTACCATTGTTGTAGCTAACTTAGCTAAAGTTTCCAAACCTATTTTCTCCTGTGTTGGAGGCTGATAATATTTTAATTTCAACCTCAGAAGTCTAAGCTGCCTATACAACTTCATGTTCTCCCTTATCAACACCCTGTTCCTGTCCTTGATTTTATCATGCTTTTCCTTGAGACTTTGGTTCATGTTGAAAAGTTCTGCATTTCTTTCAGTCAAGTTTGTATTTTCCTTTTTAATAACTCTTTCTAAGACTTCCATCTCATAGATTTGTTTCAGGAGTTTATTGATTTTCTGAGCCTTAGATGCTTTAGTATTGCTTGAAGAAGCTTTTGCTAATGGTTGACTGTGTTCATCTAGAGGAGTTGGTGAGGGAAAGTTGGGATGATCTTCTACAACTTGCTCAGCCTGTTCATCACCTTGTGTCTCTGCTAACTCCTATTCTGGCTCTGAGTCACTGTATGGTAAGTTTAAAGGGTTATCTCCTTCAGCAAGGTCCTTGGTCTACTCACCCTCAAAATGCAACTTTCTTTTGGTTCTTTTTCTTTTAGCAGAGGATGATTATGTCGGCTCTCTTGGTGGTGAGATAGCCTTCCTCTTTCTTAGACTACTCTTAGGGGTGAGAGACTTCTTAGCAATGGAATTCTTCCCCTTTTCATCCTGTTGAAAATTGGTTTGGAACTCATTCCAAAATAGGAAGTAGTTCCAGTCTACTTGTTTCTTCTTCAATGACTCTTTAATAATAAGTGTAATCAAACTCTGGTGTGACAATCTGCTGGCCACTTTGGTAGGCTTTGCCTTGACTTGTCTGGCCATTTTGGTGAGAGGGTGTAGGTAGAAGGAAAAATTGATGGGAGACCTGCCTGTAAAATGATTCAATAACTTGAAGTGATAAAACATTATTCTATTGTATCTACCTTCACAGGTGATATAGACAAAGATTGCCTTCAGGAGAGATTGCCACTTAGGTTCCAGATAAGACATTGGTATGTCTTTTTTCCATATAAGATCCTTGTGCAAAGGTTGTAGGTATGATCTAAATTCAATGTTTGAAGGCAAAGTTGATTTGAACCAACAATCCCCTGTTCTAGGGAGACCAATGAACTCAGCTATGGCTACCTCATCGACCACAAACTCCTCTTTTCCCACTATTTCTGCTCTTCCATCATACGAGATAGCAAAGGATTCAGACACCTGTTGGTGGAACTCTGCCAGTTTTTCACAGTATGCATAGACTCTTTCTTTCTTGAAGAACTTGGCCACCTTAGGGTGAGCCTCAAGGTACCAAACTCCATCCAATTCAGCCCTTAGAACTGGCCCTGCTTTCGGCATTTAGTAATTGCTGACTTGTACCTGTGACTTAGGAAAATCTTCGTGCCAGGGGGACAAAGACTCTATGATTTAGGGTGGCAGGGAGTATGAATTAGAGTAAAACAAGTGAGATAGGGTGACTCAGAGTTCTAATTGCATAGCTCAATCACTAACCGAATCTAAACAACAGACTGACTGAATACAAGCCAAAATTTTCGAGTTTCGGTGAGATGTATAATTAAATTGAAACAGTATGGGATTCAAACTACTTGATGAATCGACTTGGATTGATTGGTATGAAAATTGTCTTGATAACGATCTACTGAACTCGAACTCCACTTGGCAATCACCACAAAAAATGGGATTATGGTCTCTGAATATGTGTTTACTTGATGAAATCACGGGCTCAAGACTGTCACAATGACTCTCAGATTCAAATTGATAATTAATGGAATTAAAACAGAGATTAATTGGGGTCATAATGGATCTGTTTCCTCATGACTGGAGATAGTGAGAGGCTATGCGACTAATCATTTCTGTTAGTCGGGAATCACACATGAGTTTTTGTGTCTCTGCTGAGCCTTAATTCTGAAATGACAAATGTAGTTAAAAAAGGAAAATAGGGTATCAATCTTCGGATAGATGCAATAATAGTGCATACCTTACAACATCCATGGACTTTCAACGGTTATTTCTTTATGATTATGCCAATTGAAAGCTAACTCATGCGAAAGCACGAGCTTTTCATTTTTCCCGTGGAAATATTTTTTGTGGTTAACTGGGTTTTTGCTTTCCCCCTTAACTACTGAGAACGAAGGTTTTCGGTGGTTAATGAGCGCTTTTCAGGCTCGCCTAAACCACTGAAACCTGAGATTCTTTCTTTTGCTTGACAAAACCAAATAAAAAGTTCTTTCCAAGTTTATTTACATAAAATAGACTCTCTAACATACCTAAAGAAATTTAGAAATATTTTTTTTGGACCACAATCTATCACCTAAAAAGAAAAATCTCCATCAATTTATTTGAGGAGATAACAAGGGGTAGGGAGTGACATGCAGAAAATGCATGTCGCCTCCATCCTCCACTCATTCAATTCCTTAGTACATGCAGTCAACCTTCCATTAATCCACTTAATTAATCTATGCATCGAACTTAACATCCATCACTTGTCAAATGCCCCACCCATATAACATTTAACCATTACCAACTATACCATAACACATATCAACCATGTTTTCATATAACTCAATAAATTGTATAGCCACTAACTTTTTTAGCTAGGACTAGCAACAATCCTTTTAAATTCATTTGCATATAATGTATCATAGCATAGCATAGTATAGGATAGACTTTTTTCCATTGGATTTGTTCCGTATTTCTTTTATCTTTTGTCATGAATAACATGTGTTTTGTGCAAGTGAAACATGTAACAAATCATGGCGCTAATAGCAATGTGATAAAAGTGGATATAACCCATTCACACAATATGGAATTTAGAGCTTAGAGCAATTAGAAACAACACATAAGAGGCATTATCCATCGCCAATAAAACCAAGATTTCATCAATCATGTAGAACCTTGTAAGCAATGTCGAACAACAGCATAAACATGAAACAAGAACTAGATCTGATCTCCCAATCTACAAGGGGGTCTCACCTACTAGTATTATATATCTCGTTAGCTTATAATAGTAGTCTTTAGCAATACTTTGCGGGAAAAATCCTCATTGCGATTTTTATCGTCAACAAACTGGTGACTCCACAGAGAAATTTGTTTTCAAAATATTTAGAACTCATAACTCATGGTTTCGTAGAATAAGAACAACAGATCAAGAATATATAAACAGGAAGATTATGCAACAGGGGCGAAGTGAGCGGATTTAATGGAAAAATGACCTGGAATTTGGGAACAACTCATGAAAAATGTTAAGTATGAGGGGGTTTACCACTATGTGCATAATCGTTCAACCAAAATATGCTTTTTTATTTCAAGGAGAAAAATTATGGACTTGGTCTTTTATATTCTCAAATGGATGGAGAAATGGAAAGTAGAAGCGGGAGATAACCAATTTCCTTGAAAGACAACAGTGAAGGTAGATAGAAAATTCAAGTTCTTTCAGGGGGACATCGTAAAAACCGTGTAATATTGATTGTTATTGACTAACAATATCTTGCAGGAGTGTCACTATGGCAGAACTGATCCAACATGTTATTCTTGGCCAGAATCAACTTAAAGAAGAAAAAGAAATAAAAATCATAACAGAACTAAAATTGCATAATTTAAAACATCAGAAATAAAATAACATAAAAGTAAAGGAAGTATGAAAGTGTCAAAATCAGAAAGCATAAATCAAACTACTGTAATGCCAAAATGAAAAATAGTGATATAAAAGAAAGTAGAGCTAGACTACTAATATACATAAAATCCAAACAGAGTTAGAACTTTTCAACTTGGTTCCATGTAATATTTCAAGTGAGAACCGTTAGTGTTGTAGGATAATAATCACTCTTGTAAATTTTTTAGAATGTAAGAGTTAGTACTCAAGACAAAAGCGATCTTGAAAGGACTCAACCATAACACTTGAAACTCTGAGGTAACTAACAACCCTTTAACGTATATGATTAGATCATCAAGATAGATATGAATGTTGATCAATTCATCAAGAGTTATTTGTATAGGTATTTTAAAAGTGGTACTTGCATCAGAAAGCATACATTGATAATTCATGGTACCCCAATCAGTGATAAATGTGGTTTTGTAAGAATCTGCCCCTTTTACCTCGATCTGATTGTAACTGAAAAGGACATTAAGTAAGGGAATCATCTTTGACCCTGCAACCTTCTGCAAAATCATTTCTATGTTAGGGAGAGGAGAATAACCTTTCATAATAGCCTTCTTAACTATGTGAAAATCAACGCAAAACCTTATATGTTCAGTGTATTTTCGGATAGGGACCAAATTCAAAACCCATTCAGAACAATGGACTGGAAGGATGATACCAGCCTTCAATATTTTTCCCAATCCTTTTCGAATAATTTCTTTTGGTGCGAGGTTGATAGGTATTTGGTTTTTCCTAACTAGTTTTATGCCTTCCTTGATGAGGATGGCATGATGTATAAGACCAGGATCAAAACCATGAAGATCCTCATAAGACCAATAAAAAACATCTTGAAATTCACCAAGTAGCTTGGCAAACTTCATTCCCTCTTCATCATAACATTGGGCACCTATTTTAACATTATTTGGAGCCTTGGGTATCCCAATGTTCAAGGAGATGGTTTCACCCACCTTCCTTTTAGACACCTCTTATTTTTTTTTCTCTTTATTTCCTACATCACTCAATGAAAACAAACTCTCAAGAGGATTCAAGCCCTTAGGAATCTTGTCATATTCTATGGATATAATTTCATTGGGCTTAAGAGGTTCATTTTGAATGAAAGCACAAATGATCTCATCGTTAGGGAAAACCTGTCGATATTTTATATTGTCAGGGATATGCGGATGATATAGATATTGAAAAGTACAATTAGGTCTGTGAGGCAAAATTTGTTGATTAGGAGAAGCTGCAAAGACAGCTAACCGATCAGCCATTGAGTTCAATTCCCTCTTAACATGAGTGATGTGGAAAGATAATAGGTTAGAGATAAGCACCCAAATAGTTTGGGTGTATTGTTTCATCAACTTGTTGCTAGAAGAGTATATCTTATGTTAAAGGTTCACAACAAGCTCGGAATCCCCCAAAAATGAGAGGTGACCACAACTAAGGTTATAGGCATTTTCAATGCCTAATAATAAAGCTTCTAATTCAGTGACATTGTTCATGCAAGCAAACTCCAACCTATAAGAAAAGTTATGAATTTTTCCTATGGGAGAAATCAAGACAATGCCAACTCCATTTCCTTCATTTGATCATGAGCCATCAAAATGAATGTGCTACATACCATCATCCAAATCGATTTGTTCCAAGGGAATGCTATCCTCCTCAGCAAAGATGGAATACACTCCTAGGTCCTCTTCAATATAGTTTACATTAGGACGTGGGACACTCTCTATGTAAGGTGAAATCCTTCCCTCTCTAAGGACTATAATGTTTTTACCATTCCGAGGAATATAAATGTGTCCTGTCAAGCGAGAGGTATCCACCTATTAAGGCTTTCCAATCTCTTCCCAAGATGATTGAGTAATTTCTTATTGGCGTATCGATTACCTGAATATTAAGGGTTGTCCTTATTTCAAGGTGTGTGCACAAAACTAAGGTCACATCTTTAATCTTGCCTATGGTTGTTTTTTGTAGACTATTATAGGAGAGCATGCTTATGGAATTTTCATTTGTACAAGACAAGACTAGCTCTTCCATAATAATCTTCGACAGCACACTTGGGCCTGAACCACCATCAATGAGGCAACAATGGGAAATCTTATCCATAATCCTTACAGAAATGTAAAAAGGGGGATTTTTAAAGGGTATCTAAAGTTATGTACACCTACTTTATTTACAGATGAATCCTCTTCATTTAGCTCTTAGGAAAGATTGGCTACAATGGAATATTTTCCTTCCATGAATTGTTTCAGATGCATCTATTGTTAAAGAATGAAAACCATGTCCAGAAGGTTTGCATCTACTTTGATGTTGTCCAACTGATTCAAGATATTGTACTTGGAAGAGGGGAGAGGGGAGGTTGTTCCTTGACTGTCAGGAACCTTAGGAACCTGGACAGTAGCTGTGGGTGAGGATGAGCTTAGGCTAGAAGAATTTCGGGGAGGGTCAAATTTGCCTTTTGGAGCATAGGATTTGTTCCTAGTATTGATGATCATGAGATCTTCTGGATCTACAAAATCTAGGACAATGATAGTAGTTTCTGGTATTTTACCAAAGATCTTATCTCTGGCACTCTTCCTTACCTCACATGTGGCTTCCTCATGGTGTTCCTCATAGAAGTTACACCAACTTCGAGGCAAGATAGCTTTAGGCTGAAAATTATTTTCAATTAGATTTCTAAAGGGGTATGCAGAAGAGGATGAAGTTCCAGGGGTGAGAAGGGAGACAGTCCCTTTCACTCATACGCTATCATACAATTATTCATATCCTATATTAGTTGTAAGATGACAGACATGCCTATCTGTTTAACTAATTCTCCCTGTGGAAGACCTTTTCTTTCAAGTTTTTTTTCATACTCTAAACAAGTATGCAGAGCGAAACCAAGATTATCAATTGATCAGAATCTGGACCAGGGGTCTAAAATTTGCTCAATTTTCAAAGTGCTCGGAATGCGATGAAAACAGTGCCATTGCGTCCGTCTCGTTCTCCTGATTCCGGCGGTATATTTATTTTCGCAAACGGAGTCCGTATGGAGAAGTTATCGAGGTCTGTTCGCCGAGCCAAACAGGTAAAAAAACGATGCTGACTGGGCAGGCCGTATAGCTGACGTGGCAGGCCATACAGATGACGTGGCGATCATACAACACACGTGGCATGTCCGTACAGGACAGGTGGTGGCACCAGAGCGTGACACGTGTCATGCATTTATGGGATTTTCAGCATACGTTTGACCAATTCTGAGGTGACACGTGTCACCACTGGATGGGTGACACGTGGCACCAAGGTGACGTCAACATCCTGCGTGGCGTTGACGTGGCAGAGGTTGTACGACTCACACATGGCAGTCGATGTGGCAGGTGACATGGCAGGTGGTTGACGTGGCGCATTTTTATTGGTTGATGTTGGCGAATGACATGATGACACGTGTCCGTTTCAATGGAAAATAAAAAGGAGACACGTGGCCCAATGCATGGGCACCACGTGTCCCCCATCTGTTGGTTTACATTGCCAAATATATGACCGGGTTTAATTTTGGTTATTTGACCAATACATTTCCAACTGCGCGCGGGTTCAAACTTGTGGCTCGTGGATTTATGCGTTTTAACATATGCATATATGGCTGTGGTATATGCCATATCACGCGCAATATTACCAAAGTTTAAACACGCGGTCATATAAAGTTTACATGTGACTGGATACCATACCATTGCGTGGTTGTTGCGATGAGTTAAAACATAAACAAACCCCCAGTCATGTGATATATCACATGTGACCAACCGAAAGGCGCAGGGTTCCAATGGGTGCACGGTTCCAATGGTGCCGTGGTTATATTATATGGTTTATTCATGTGACCAAGCCAATGTTTATATGCACGGTTTGTTGTATACAGTGCGGATTATTATTTTTGAAATGGTTTCAATTTTGGGTTTTATATTATATCACATGTTCATGCCAATGTGAAACGGAGCCCATGGTCATAGCTTTCCACCATATGACCTCTATTTCAATACTTTGGCGCGCGGTTTGGATAGTTCAACACCCGGTTCTATACATTAACATGTGACCTGTCCGCATGTTTACTAGCGCGCGGTTTGTGTTTTGGGTTTTCATTTTGATTGGTAAAACGGATATGCATACACCCCGAAATTTGTCGAGCATTCAAAAACGCGTGGAACCTAGCCCTTTATGCGCGGGGGACGTGGCCATATGGCCCCCCATGCGCCCAACACCTCCGTCCTCGGGGGCTATAGTCACGCTAACTGTTCGACAATTTGGCACCATTTTCGGGACGCGCGTGGGTGCTGGGTTTTGGAGGCGAAAACGCTCAGGATCTGGGTTCATTCACCCACAGGTGCAGAATGGCGAACATGTTGCAGAGCTTGAAGGGGAAAAATGGCAGAAGCCATAACGTTTGGAGTTTTTGACCAAATCAGGTGCTGTAAAAGCCCAACTAGGGTTTTTTGGACGT
>JASDQU010012254.1:96355-109860 GCA_032191745.1 Picea mariana
TGCGATGAAAACAGTGCCATTGCGTCCGTCTCATTCTCCTGATTCCGACGGTATATTTATTTTCGCAAACGGAGTCCGTATGGAGAAGTTATCGAGGTCTGTTCGCCGAGCCAAACAGGTAAAAAAATGATGCTGACTGGGCAGGCCGTACAGCTGACGTGGCAGGCCGTACAACTGACGTGGCAGCCGTACAACACATGTGGCATGTCCATACAATACACGTGGTGGCACCAGAGCATGACACGTGTCATGCATTTATGGTATTTTCAGCATACGTTTGACCAATTCTGAGGTGACACGTGTCACCACTGGATGGGTGACACATGGCACCAGGGTGACGTCAGCATCCTGCGTGGCATTGACGTGGCAGAGGTTGTACGACTCACACGTGGTAGTCGACGTGGAAGGTGACGTGGCAGGTGGTTGATGTGGCACGTTTTTATTGATTGATGTTGGCGAATGACATGATGACACGTGTTCGTTTCAATGGAAAATAAAAAGGAGACACGTGGCCCAATGCATGGGCACCACGTGTCCCCCATCTGTTGGTTTACATTGCCAAATATATGAACGGGTTTAATTTTGGTTATTTGACCGATACATTGCCAACTGCGTGCGGTTTCAAACTTGTGGCTCGTGGATTTATGCGTTTTAACATATGCATATATGGCTGTGGTATATGCCATATCACGCGCGATATTACCAAAGTTTAAACACGCGGTCATATAACGTTTACATGTGACTGGATACCATACCATTGCGCGGTTGTTGCGATGAGTTAAAACATAAACAAACCCCCGGTCATGTGATATATCACATGTGACCAACCGAAAGGCACAGGGTTCCAATGGGTGCGCGGTTCCAATGGTGCCGTGGTTATATTATATGGTTTACTCATGTGACCAAGCCAATGTTTATACGCACGGTTTGTTGTATACAGCGCGGATTATTATTTTTGAAATGGTTTCAATTTTGGGTTTTATATTATATCACATGTTCATGCCAATGTGAAACGGAGCCCGTGGTCATAGCTTTACACCATATGACCTCTATTTCAATACTTTAGCGCGCGGTTTGGATAGTTCAACACCCGGTTCTATACATTAACATGTGACCTGTCTGCATGTTTACTAGCACGCGGTTTGTGTTTTGGGTTTTCGTTTTGATTGGTAAAACGGATATGCATACACCCCGACAGTTGTCAAGCATTCAAAAACACGTGGAACCTAGCCCTTTATGCGCGGGGGACGTGGCCATATGGCCCCCCATGCGCCCAACACCTCCGTCCTCGGGGGCTATAGTCGCACTAACCGTTCGACAATTTGGCACCATTTTCGGGACGCACGTGGGTGCTGGGTTTTGGAGGCGAAAACGCTCAGGATCTGGGTTCATTCACCCACAGGTGCAGAATGGCGAACAGGCTGCAGAGCTTGAAGGGGAAAAATGGCAGAAGCCATAACTTTTGGAGTTTTTGACCAAATCAGGTGCTGTAAAAGCCCAGCTAGGGGTTTTTGGACGTTATGAGTCCATTGGTGATGTTTTCATAGGAATTTGGAGACTTCTAATTCAGGTTTTAAACCATTGAATCTTGAGGAAGCTCTAGGGACCATTGAAGCCCTCATTGTTTGAGGCATTGCTTTGATGAGCACATATTCATTTTCTGAGACTGAATAGTCATTTCTGACTGTTTATTATGCTCTGAACACATTGGGATAGGTTTCAGATCCATTGGAGGACTTCTGCAGGTATTTTTACCTCATTCAAGTTCAGGGAAGCTTGGAGGTTGCATGTAGAAGAGGTCATTGTTGGATGAGCCATTGTCCATTTGCAGAGTTTTTACAGTCAATTTTGGGGTTTTTGTGTATTCTGAACCCAATGATACAGTCTTTAAAACCATTGGAGTTGAGAATCAACTTGTAAAAGAACATTGACAAACTAATCCCAGAGAGCTAAGTCCATTGAAGGAGGCTCAAGGAGATGTAGCCCAGAGAGGGGTGAACTCCTTTATCATCTTGGTATTGTTGTGATTTTGATGTGTTATTTTCTGCATTTTATATTGCTGTGAATTTGTTTATAACACATATTTAAGAATTTAAAAGAACCTTTCCTCTCACATGAACATTGACAAGATGAACCAAGAACTTAACACATAAACCCTCTTGCACATTTTAACACATGAAGCAAGGTCCTGTTAAGATTTATTTTATGAGTTAGAGGGTGCTTGCATAGCATAACAAGTCAGCCTTCTATTTTCAGATCATCAATGGATTTTTCCTTGAGCCTATGACGATAGGGGGAATGTAATGCATTGTAGTAATGCATGAAATTGGCTTGGTTCTGAGGTCGAATAAGTTCATGGATTTGATTGTATAACTTAGTGAAACTTAAGTTGAAGGACCTGAGGGTTTCACCATCTTTATAGGCGATGTTATTGTATTCCATTAACTTCTCGGTTGGGATTTTATATTTCCCATAAGTGGATCTGAACCAATATATTAACTCCTCCCAAGTAGACAGAATCTTAGGAGGGATTTCAAAGAAATTGGTCATAACCTTTCCTTCCAAGGAATTGACGAATAAGTGCATGCAAGTATCGTTTTCATTTTCTCCTATGTTGTGAAAAGCATTAGAAAATTCCACGAGGTGTTCATTTGTAGTGACAATGTTATTTCCCAAAAACCTAGGGAGATGCTCTTTGAATTTAGGAAGTGTATAAGTAGCAGGTGCTAGGTTAAGAGGAGAGGACACATGCCATGGTGTGGTTGTGGCGTCTTCTTCAAACTGAAAAAGCACATACTCTTTAATGACTTTGGTGTGATTTTTTGTAGACTATACATGGATATGGTGGCTATATAAGCTACCAATCATTGACGAAGATGAAGACTAAGAAGAGGAATCACTTCCAGTGCCACTAGAGCCACCACTAGATACCATCTTGTGGATGATAGGTGAGGGAAAGAAAGACAAACTAGATAAATCATACAAAGTTATCTTTAGAGCACTTTGTTGGGTAGATAACACAATGTTCCTTCTTCCTATTTCAGCAATAGGATTAATTTCAGGTGACAAGCCTCTTCTTCTTCTAGAAACACGAGAGTCTAAGGACATGAAAGACAGACCAACACTGATAGAACAAGAAGCTTACTGTTGATTTCTAGGTTGTCTACGTCTAGCTTCCAAACATTCTTGGGAACTAAGATCTCGTTCAATGGATGCCCGTGAATGATTAAGCTCAGCACGGGTATTGGCAGTGTCTAAAATGGTGTTAAACAAATTCAAAGAAATGTTGGTATGATCTTGAAGACCGAGCTCAATATTGGGTTGCCTTGCAATAGGCATAGTCATTAAGAAATAAAATAGTCAAAGAATCAATAAAAATATATATATATATATGTACTCGATGTAAATCAAGCATAAAAATTAACTAGAGAGATATTGAAGATCTCCTAAGTATGGTCGCCAAATAAATGTTGACGAAAAGATATGAAATGATCTTACTCAAGAATTTTCAGATTCTTCTTGGCTAAAGAATAATAGACGGGAATATCACCCTATGTTTATAGCCATCAAAATTAATATCCTAACTCACAAGTATTGATTACAAGTGCTTAGGCTAGTCTTTATATAAATAAAAGCTTGCTGGAAAATTCATTATTTGTATGATTTTTTTAATATAATAGTTGCTGAAATAAATATAGAGACAGAAGTAAAGACACCAAGTCGATAATAAAGACATATGAGACATAAAGAAATCCTTTATTTCATTCCAATTCATCAAAGATTCATTCTCTTTACAAAATTTCATGAAGAAGTTTTGGAACAAAGTCAAACTTAGACGTCCCCGACGAAACATACAAAAGGACCTCTGACAGAAAATAAAAAAAACTGAACTCTAAAAGCTGGTTCAACTTGCCACAGATTGCTTCCCACTTGAATCTACACAATAGCCTTTGTTAGTCATGAAAACTAATTCACAAACAGACAAGTCTACACAGACTATCAAATATAGATCAACACCTCTGAAAACAAAAAGTGTTTGAATGATGTAATTCAACCCTGAATCTTGCTGTCTAAAAGAAGACCCTGTTATCATAAAAAATAATTAGGCTTATGATCAATTAAGGAATGAATGAAAAATGAACTATCTCAACACAAAATCAAAGAGAAAACCTTAGTATGCTTCTCCTTCTATCCCCCCTTTGTTCCTCCCCTTCATTTTGCTTTTAATCAAATTAGAATTGGTTGAAGTAGTGGAACTACTTCATTAGTTAAGTTAACTAAAAACTCAACCAAATTCTTAGTTAGGGGAAAAAATAATAAATCATAATAAGGATTTTAAATAAATAATAGTTAGTAGGTGGGACCCCTTTGTGAATCCCCTTTACCTCTTAAAAATCATAACATAATTAGTCAATTAAACACAAAAATCCCTCCTTGTGACTCCCATCATCACATTCATGTTTGAAAATTTATCTCATTGACATTTAAAATTATTTTCAAAAATATATTACTCATATATCCAAAAAACATGTTGTCCAAAACTTCTGAAGTCAATTGTCATCAACAATAAATAAAATAAAATTTAAAATCCATATTTTCCACTCTGAGATGCAATCTTTCCCTTCTTTTTGTTGTCACCTTTCAATCTCTCTGAATTTGACTTTGGTTGTGTTGAGCCTTTAGGCCTAATCTCGTTGATCACATGAGAACAATCGTCCCTCAAATGCATCTGAGAGGACACCGATTTATCAGAGCCATTGGAGGGTGAGGAAGGGGTAGCAATGGATTTTCCTTTGTCAGGGGCATGGTGGGCCTCAATTTTCAACCTTTTTCTAGCATGTAAGGACTAAATTGGTGAGTGGACAAGGGCGGCTTGGACAATCTTATTTATAGGCAGGGGAGAAGGTAAAGACAAATTGGGCTAGCCATGATGTTGGGAGAGTCTTGAGTGGACAATCTCTTGCCATTCGTCATTTTCGGGAACCTTGAGTTGCAATGAGACATGAGGGGGCATGAGAATAACAGGGTCTTGTGGATCTTAGAAGGGAGGCCTTTCAGGCCTAGTTTGGACCTTTTCTTTCTGAATCCAATTGAAAAACCCAACTTGAAAAAGATGACCTAACTCTTGAGAGTCAACATCAAAGTGAATGGAGAATCTTAGCCTTCTCAGGCCCATGTTCCAATTACCTCTTCCTCAGTTACCTATGCCATGGCTACCTCGGCTGAAAAAGCTTATCCATGTTTGCATGATTGATTAGCAAGTAGTTTCTTTAACAACCATACATGACAACACTTTTAAAATATGAAATAAATTTTGTCTCAACAACATATCAGACTCATGCAATCCAATCCATACAAATTGTTTAATTGTTGTCAATGAGCAGGGGGTGAACATAAGGTTCTGGGATATGTGAGGGGTTTATATTGAGCGAAAATTGTTAAAATGAGGGGGAAAGAATCATGGTTATTTCTCACAGACAACACACAATCAACTGTAATGTAAACCAAGGAACATGTCACTATAATCCATCCAAGAAACTGTGATTTCAAACTGTTACAATACAAAATTATCTTAACTGTAATTAAATTTTAGGAACAGGGAGTGAAAAATGGATATGGGAAGGTGAGGGGATTGTAATTAGCGAAAAATGTAATAATGGTAGGGAAAGAGAGAGGATATTGTCCATAAAATTAATTAAGTAATCCATAAAACCATTTTATATCAAACGCAAAAGATCCAACACCAATCAAATAGTCACTGTGATCAATTAAACAACTACTGTGTATAATTCAATCAATTATGTGTATTAACTTGCTCACTGTTTGAAATTAAATATTTAACACAGTGTCATCAAAACAAGAAAACATGACTTCCACAACAACCTATAGAAGAGTTATGTTTCTTCTCATTTGTCCCATTTAATATTTAAAGGAATTTCCAAATGAACACACAGTCACTTATTTCCACTCTATTCAGCATCAAAACATCAACCATTGTCCATGAATTATTTCCTCAAGCATGCCCGATTTCATCCCTCAATTTCATTTAACAATTAAATTGTAATGAGACCATACTGTCACAGAACCTGTGCCTATCTCTGATACGATGCATGATATTCATCAAACATACATAGTGGACAGTCAACACATTGATCAATATTTCAATTTGCAGTAATCCTAACTTTCCATTTAAACACATAGTAACAAAAATCACCATTTCAACTCATATGTTGTTGTGGGATACATAGACCATTCAACAAAATGAAAGAGCATTTATGTGACTGTACATGTCAAACTACCCTAAATGCAAACATCAAATGATGCTGAGCTATCAATCTAATACAAGGAGGCAACAACAGTATGCCCAGTCCCATTTCTCAAATCGATCAAATCGCAACAAAACCATGTTGTTTAAGAGCCCATGCGCATCTCTGATGGTGTGACCAAATGACATCCATAACATTTGTAGTGGACAACCAAGCTACGACTATCATGATTTTTAAATTGCAATACTCCCTATTGGGAATTAAAACACACAGTAACAACAACCATTACTTCAACTTAAACATGTTGTAGGAATCCCACACATACCAATGCATCATGAAAGAAGCATCATTGTGACTTAATCAATTATAAACTAATGATGGGTTAACAATTTAATGATTACAATATAAGAGACATCAACTGTGTATTCAATCCCATTTCTCATATCAACCAATTTACCATGTTGAGATATCGATTCCACTGTTATAATAACCAATGCAGTGACTAAATACCAATAACCAAAACCACTTTCAACATAATCAATAGAGACAAGCCAACAATCAACCACTATCGACGATACCCCACCAACTCATAACAATCAACAATAAACCCGAAAGGATATAACGGGCTCCAAAACGGGCTTTGAATAATCAAGGGTTTGCTCTGTGGATCAACACAGGGAGACTAGAGTTGACCCTTAACAATGGGTGAGAACCTCCGATATCATACAACGGACACACAATTCATACCACCAACAACTTCGCAGATAGGGTGACAGTTCACGATATAGGAGAGACTACGAACACAGGAGCATCGACTTCATTTTGGTCTGTAATAACACCGAGAATATGCAGTGTATAACCCTTGTGGTTTTCCCAATCAACCCAAACAATGCTAAGATCAAACAGAGCCAAGAAATAACAATCCACCTTAAGCAAGACCCTTGGTATAATATCCAGCATAACCCACTGCACAACCATCAGTAACATGAATGAACCCATACCTAGGTGAAATGATACATAGTGACACAAGGTGGTTCAAACCCAACAACCCCATAATCAGAAAAATGACTAGGTATGGTGACAAGAAAAGTGTGGAGACAACCAACCAATATGGACCGAATGAAACCCTTCAACCCAAACCAATAAGGATGATAGAAATACTTCATGGATTCTAGCACTCATAATGATAAATGAAATTGTGACTTTAACCATCATTGTAATGAAAACCACACAAACCATCCATTCTAGAGAAATATCACAAGTTTACACAGTTTCCATTCATAAGAAAATCAAAGACCCATACATCATTGAGCCAATATCTATTTCATAACTAGAGTGGGTTCATGGATGGTGCAAAAGACATAGCTGTAACCAAAAGACTTAAAAACGCGATCTTGGTTGAGCGGTTCTTCCCTTGCTTGAAAATTGGAGCTTAACCACAATGAACACAATTGAACAATAGACAAGCTAGGGTGATGGCCAATGAAAGGGGTATGGAGTGACATGTAGTAAATGCACATCACCTCCATCCTCCACTCATTAAATTCCTTAGTACAGGCCAACCAACCTTCCATTAATCTTCTTAATTAATCTATGCATCAAACTTAACATCCTTCACTAGTCAAATATGCCACCCATGTCACATTTAACCATTGTCAACTATACCATAACACATATCAACCATGTTTTCATATAACTTAATAAATCGTATAGCCACTAACTTTGTTATCTAGGACTAACAACAATCCTTTTAAATTCATTTGCATACAATGTATCATAACATAGCACAGTATAGGATAGCCTTTTTTCCATTGGATTTGTTCCATATTTATTTTATCTTTTATCATGACTAACATGTGTTTTGTGCAGATGCAACATGTAGCAGATCATGGCACTAATAGCAATGTGATAACAGTGGATATAATCCATTCACACAATATGGAATTTAGAGCTTAGAGAAATTATAAACAACACATAATAGGCATTATCCATCGCCAATAAAACCAAGATTTCATCAATCATGTAGAACCCTATAAGCGGTGTTGAACAACAACAAAAACATGAAACAAGAACCAGATCTGATCTCCCAATCTACAAGGGGGTCCCACCTACTAGTATTATGTATCTTGTTAGCTTATAATAGTAGGCTTTAGCAATACTTTGCGGGAAAAATCCTCGTTGCGATTTTTATCATCAACACCCCCCGAGGTGAAGAAGAGGAGGTCTTGGTATGATATTTACAAGTGAATTAACCCCAATTATTATGGCTATACCTATGATGAGGATGGTATCTTGGAGAAATTTGAGTGGCCTGTGGAAGGAAATGCAGGCCAAAGTGTTGAGGGAGTGGTAGAGGATTGATTATCTCAATAAGGAGGCTAGGCTAATGATCAAGATGTGAGAGGTCGTTTCGATTAAGTTAGTCCTATTTGAGGAAGAGGAATATGTGGTAGAATAAATGGTAGAGCAGGACAAGGGAAACTAATAATATATATATATAGAGAGTTTGTTTGGCATGTTCCCATTTCGGATGAGAAAGAAATCGAGTGCATGTTTGTGGAGAAGAAGAAACATGATATTCTTAGTAAATAAATGAGTAGGGATATCATGGAGGAGTGGGAGAAGGCCAAGGAAATTCTTAATATTTAGTGACAAGGCATGATAACAAAGCTTATGGATCATCAATTATTTTTCCAAATGTGATTCTTAACTTCTATTAAATATACAATATGGGCATTAGGTTATTCTTGAAGTGGATATAATATTATAATTAAGTCATCCACCAGGGTTACCTTTTTTCCAATAAAGTCAAAGGGGCACTGGGAAGCTCTGATCGTAGATCTTGGTCATCCTAATTATGCCAAAGTAGGGGCCAAGATGACGGATTTGTAAGGGAACAAAGTTGATGTGCCCGGTTCAACTTGCAAGGGCCTCAATTACATATACTCCATGGCTATGAAATTTCTCCCTGATGGGTGTTCTATATGCACTAAAAAACACTAAAAACCCTTAATTAAATTGTCAGCCCAGGATAAGTAAACTTAGAGTTGTATCACTATATGTTCCAAGGAACAAAGGCTAGAGGTAGTATAGTCTAACTAAGGAAATGGGATATCTAAGGGCTATTCTACTTAAGCAAAGACTATTAATGATCAAACCCTACTAAGAAACTTAGACTATTTATCCTAAGTAACTTTTGAACAAAGGATCGATAGATAGTCCTAAGAAAGAAAATGAAAACCCTACTTAAAGAAAACTAACTTAATCATGACAATAAGCAAAAACAAACTATCTACCTAATAAGAAATAACAACAACAAACTACTTTAATTAACCTACTCAAATTCAATAAGAAACTACCTATTAAAAAAAGTAAATAGACAAGAAACTACCCTATCAAAGAAAGTAAATAAGCAAGCAAACAACTAACTAACCTATGATAACTTCTACAACAAGTAAACTAATCAAAATTACTCAATAAGCAATTAATCAAACTAATAAGCAAGTGAACTCTATTCTTAAATTAAACTTCATAATTACTTCTAATGTATAAAAGGAAATCTTAATCTACTAAATTCAAAGCATCATTACAATAAAAAGTAATCAACAACTACTCTTTAATCTACGAAAATAAAACTATTATTTAATCTACCAAAGCAAGAAGACTATTCTCTAATCTACAAAAGCAAGAAAACTCAAATATAGTGTTGATGGTTATGTCTCCGGTGTCTTATAATATCACGATGGAATTTAACAATTAGCGATAACTCAAGAGGTATAAACTCAATATTGACTTCGATAGCAAAGTGAAAAGTGTGAATTAAACAATCCAATGAGATCTTAGCCATTATAGAAGCAACATCAACTACCTTGCATATCCATGTGATTATTCAATCTATGCATTAATCATCAACAATACAAAAACACTATTCTATTTAATTCAATTGCATTCTATGCTAATTAAGAAAATTCATACTACTTAGATTCATAACTGAAAACTAAACTCAATAATCAACTTCGAATTAAAATTGCAACCTAGATCTAGAAAAGGAAATTGCATGAAATAAAATAAACTAATTCTATTTTAACAAATTAAATTGCAAATGGAAAATACTCATGAAACATAAATTAAATCCTATTTTTATTTCATCATATGACAAGAAATTAAATAAGCAAACTAACTAACAACTAGAAAAGCAAAACTAAATAGCAATTAGATAAGCAAACTGAAAATGAAAACTAAAACTAACTACTATCCATCCACCGAAGCTTGTCAAAGAAACCATAAACTAACTACTATGTTTTAACTCTATTTTTAAACTCTATTTTAGCATATGAAAAATCTAACTATCATCTAATTATACACAAGGTTAGTAGCTAAGAACATGTAAGTTTGTTTCCTATCAACTAAAAGGTCATTGCATATTCACACTAGCCTCCATAATAACCTACAAAACTAAACTAAAGTAATTAAATTATGAACAACAATTTCCACATTAAATAAACATAATAAAACTCATAAACAATAAATAAAAGGAATGATGATTACACTATATAAATTCACAAGCTAATTGAATAAATATTCACCTAGACTACTGGTGGGCCCCGCAACAGATCGTGGCTACTCCTCAACGATAAATCACGAGCTCAAACAACACAATTTCAACATTAAAATGAAAAACACAGTTTTACATAATTTTAGCAAAATATGTCTGAAAATGGAAAAACAGAGATGGACTATCTTTTTCTCTCCTCTAACTATTTCTCTAACCACTGAGGTGGTATTTATAGATTTACATGTTGACAGGTTGACCACTGGTAGGGTCGATCTCCTCTAAAAACAACAAACTGCATTCAATGCGTCTTAACCGTTGGTGGCTTCTCGAAACAAGGCGAGCCAATAAACACCTAGCATAACAACCCAATCTGAGTTGTTAGAAGCTCAGTAGCTGGAGGCCACGAGAAAAAAGAAAACCCATGTCTCTGGTTCTCCCATTTCTCTGGCTGCCAATATGATAACCCCAAATCGCCCATGGTTTTAGTGTAGGGTGGAGTGCCAGACAGAATGTCGGATGGAGTACCAGACAAAGTGCCGGATGGAGTACCAGACGGAGTGCCAGATGCAAAAACAAGCTGCAATTTTTCCCTGTGACACACAGAACATGAATTAGTTTCCTGAAATCATTAAAACATGCTGAATTATACTCAAAACCATCATAAAACATAAATCATACATACCTAGTATGAAGCACGACGATTTAACACAAAAACTCTTCAAAACTTTTCAAAACAGGAAAATGCACATACAATATTGCTAAAAAAGGGTCTAATCTGCATCATTAAATTAACCATATTGCGGGCCCAACATTACCCCCACACCTAATATTTTGTAGGTCCCACTGCAAAAAAAAAGGAATTGTCCCTCATGACTAATCTTGCTAAGGAGGATAAGCTTTCCTCCTTCTACGCTTGGTATATTTTCATATGGCACTTCATTCGACATCTCATACGACACTTCATACAACACCTCATATGACACTTCATAAGACACTCCATATGGCACTCCATATGGTACCTCTATGCTAAATGCATTTTTACCTCTTGTAATGGATAACCTACAATCTTGGAATGGTTTTGACAGTCACAATGATTAGGAACAGAGGCAGAGTGTTCCATTATTATTGATTTTTCCACCATGCTTACTCAATCCACTTGCATAGAACATGTAATTTCAATCCTACAATGAACAACCTGTAACGAAAATAAACCAATAAAGTGGTATGTTAAGGATATGTACAATAATTTATAACACACATGGAATTAACATTTCAAAGAAAAATAAAATGACTGTTGATGTAATAACATGTATCATGAAAACAATACATAATATTTTACAAAGATTTACTTCTCTAGGAAATGATCATTTTCCAACTCATGAACCCCTCCCCCACACCTAGGGATTGTGACAACTCATAATATAAAATATAGAAAACCAGTCAGTTCTCCCAATAGCCAAATATTTATAGCTTGTTAAGTGTAGAGATAAATTTCACAGATTGGTCTGACGAGACGGTTAGAATATGGCCCCACCTATATGATAGAACATCCTACATATAGATAAGAAGAGGTAGGCAAGTGAGTTTCAAGATAGTATCAAAGTTAGTTCCCAATGGAAAATTTATGGAGTTCATTAACTTTAACTTAACAATACATACTTCATGTCAGCTTTGTCTACAAGTAATGTCATACATCAAGACAAGTTTAAATTTATTATTTATTTTTGTTAGATTACCATCCTCTCTAGGTAGAATGCCTCGCTGCCAGCAACCTTGTTCAGTACTCCGACGGGTTTACCTAGTCATACCATAGGCCGGTACCCGCTTCCAATAGACTTGTTCAATATCTTGGTGGGTTAGCCTCTTAAACCCCTAGAGACTAGCCCTCCATCTTTTAATATTTTAGTATAATATTTCTTTGTGAAAGAAGATGGGGGGACAACTCCAAAAACAACTTTTTATTTTTATTTTTTCAATTGGGATGGTATTTATGTTAGAGGATGACTTTCCGTTATATTCGTTAGTGATTGTCCTGATGTAAGGGGTACTTGAGAGGACATGGCCTATTTAAAGATATGATATAATCAAGCTATTTAGTGTGTAGTGGATGGTACCATTGAGAAAGAACAGAAAGGTATCTCTAGGCTTAACTCACTTTCTTATTTTGTAAGTTATTCTGATGTTTCCATGACTAACCGCTAATCATACCTCCTTGTTAATTTTTAATAAAGATACTTTACTCACTTACTCAGGTTTCTTGGGAAAATTGTACAAGAGACCTCTAAGCTTGACGGTTACAGTATCACTTCCTTATATAGTGGTGAAGATTTTCAAGAGAAACTGCTTTTTAAAATGCCTTAAGAACAAGAGAAGATGAAAATCTTTGCAAAAATATGGCTAATTATAGCAAGTCAATATTCATTTGATTCTTAGTAGACAACAAGGTTCAAGTATAGAAATGTTTTGAAGAAAAATCCTTCTTTTATATTTCCTTGATCTGTCTACTCCCGGTGAGATAAATACCTACAGAAATATCTAGAATTGCTTATCAACAAAATTCAAAATTATTTACATATGTACATTAAACATTGAAGAACAAGGGGGGAATTCCCCATCTACTAAGGCCAATGCCTTGTCAGTTTACATGACCTATAGAAAGTATTCTTTGGAAATGGGCTTATGAT
>JASDQU010012255.1:29932-40352 GCA_032191745.1 Picea mariana
GTGAATCCGTGGAAAGGCACTCTGCGTTATGGCGTGATTCAGACAGAGCCTCTCTGGATCATCTTCAAGAGAGACATGGTCATCCGGTTGAAGGAAGAGCTGATCATGAACAGTTTCAAGACGATCGATGGACGTGGCGTCAACGTTCACATTGGTCAGGGTGGCCCCTGTATCACCATTCAGAATGTGACAAACATCATCATTCATGGCATCCACATAAGCGATTGTAGGCCCGCAGGAAATGCCATGGTAAGAGATTCTCCACAACATTACGGGCATAGACAAGTGTGTGATGGAGATGGGATTACCATCTTCACAGGAAGGCACATCTGGGTGGACCATTGCTCCATGTCTAACTGCGCTGATGGTCTTATTGACGTAGTTGAGGCATCTACCAGTGTCACCATTTCAAACAACCACTTGACCGATCACAACGAGGTAACCTTACATGCATTAATTCATTCACTCATTCTTAAGACTTGTAGATTCGCAAATGAAAACGCACCTTGGTTACTCTGCTTTGGTTTGTAGGTAATGCTGATGGGTCATAATGACACCTACACTGACGACGTGATCATGAAGGTAACGGTTGCATTTAACCATTTTGGCAAAGGTCTCAACGAAAGAATGCCAAGGTAAATATTCTTTCCCTAATTTTCGACATCTCGTTCCCTTTTGTGACCGCTAAGGAAGACCACGATATTGTTAGTATTATTTAATTATGAATGAATCATGTTCATCAATGTAGGTGTCGATACGGACACTTCCATATAGTGAACAATGACTATACTCAGTGGGAAGATTATGCCATAGGTGGAAGTGCAAACCCTACCATCTTGAGTCAAGGTAACAGATTCCTCGCTTCTGCAAATCCATTCAAAAAAGAGGTTACGAGGCGGGAGAACAACGCTGTGCAGGACAATGAATGGAAGAACTGGAACTGGATATCTGAAGATGATCTGTTTCTCAACGGTGCATATTTCGTTCAATCAGGATCACAGCTGTCTTCCGCATATGCAACTGCATACAGTGTGGCACCGAGGAGTTCAGACCTAGTGCAAGAACTCACCCGAAACGCAGGCGTGTTGTCCTGCAGGAATGGATCTCGATGCCAACATCGTCCCCGCCACGACAAGCATCGAGTTTGAGTTTGACATTTCCATAGCTATTGGGAAAATTTATACTACGTCATAGTTTTAATCATCGTTAAAACAGAGTACGCCCTCGTCCATGCTGCTAGCAACTTTCAGGTGCAGCAATGCTCAATAACTCCAACTTTCCCGTGAAAGAGTTTTTTTTTTATAATAAAGTTACACCGTTGCATCCATCGCTTGAAGCAATTTGAAATTCTTGTGTGTTTAATAACATATCTTTGAGTTTTATTGCTTGCAAAAAGACCTATTTCAGTGTGTTCGATGCTTCTTTCATATTATAATGAAAAATATATTAAAAAAGTGAACGGTTCACATCTCTATTCACCTTTAAAACTTTTGATGCATCTGAGCGTCTTATTATTGATTCACTTACTTTCCTGCAAAATGTAAAGTTTAATGGTTAACGTCAAACATTGTTTGATTGGGCCATGATTTAGTCATTTTGTTTGATTGGGTCATTTTTCTTATCAGGGAAAACTTGGCAATTGTGCCTTTTGAGGATTTCAATCTTTCCCCTAATCTTTTGATTAGAGTAAGGTCGATTGATGAGGTTGACATATTATTCTTCCATTTTCTCATTGTCCTTAATCTTTTGATCAAATCCCGATTTCACAATCGGACCGTTGATTGATCGAGCCAAATTGAAATAAAACCTTTCAAAAGATTATCTAAACCATTTGAGATGGATTGATCAAATGATTAAGCTTTTTTTTCACTTTGATATTAAAATTCATTCTTATTTAATAATTGGGCCAAATTTCATAATCAACCCCCTTTTTCCTTCATAAGTGAAATATATTTTTCCTTTAATATCCAAATTGAGCCTGAGCCACATTTTATAGTTATAGTTAGGACCAATTTCATGATCAACCCCCTTTTTCCTTTGCATTGGAAAGAACTTTTCTTTTGACATCAAAATAAGCCCTATTCCATAATTATACCAATTCTTGTTTAACATTTGAAGGTGTTTTTTTCATTGATTTGTTTATTTGACCCAATTTCATGATTGAGCCATTTTTGACATTCTATACATACTTTGAAAAGGTCTAAGAGGATACATTATTTTTTCCAAAAATATGATAGAAACATGTTCATTTGCTTGCTTCATTAACTTTTGATGTTGACAATTTTTTTTGAACATATATGTGTATGTGAATTTTTAAAATCTTTGGAGTGTCTCAACATTTATACTTTTGAATTAATACCAACTTTCAAATGTTAGCATTTAGAAAACCAAGAATCTACATTTGAATTCTTATTACTGGAAGTTTAGGTTGGAGCAAGTTGCTAATATTTTCTAGCTTTTATAAGGTTCAAGGCACATTCTAATGATCTAGAAGACTGTTAGCTATCACCCCTACATTTCTACTGTGCATCTAGGTAGATACTCCCTCTTTCGATGGAGCTTATTTGTTTGATAAACTTCTACAACATTCCCTATTCTTGGAAGTTGCTATCATGACTTTCGTATTATTCAAAAGTTCCCTACATTTGAAATGGTATATTTCAATTTAATTTCAAATTGAATAGTGATACTTGTGTTCAAATGACAAGGGTTATTTTGAGCCAATGTGATGGAATGATGTTTTCAATTAAACATTTACTACAATCCATTATAGTGTTTTGATTATCCTAGGCCTATAAAGAATCACTCTCGATGAGTAAAGGATTAGCTAAAATCCCAAAGGAATGTTGATTCCATCCTTGAACTTTGACCAGGACAAAAATTCATCTAATATTTGGACGATTATTATCTAACCCAAAACCAGAGATATTACTTGCTCACATTAGCTAATCCTTCATTGTCTTAATACAACTCGGTTTTGAATGAGTAATTGGTTTTGAAATAATTGATGAACCCATTTAGGATTTGAAGGAAATATAAATATTAAATCAAGGTGAGCCCTATCTTATCTTAGATAGCCAATTTGAGCTTAAATCAAAATTATATGATAGTAGATATTTTTTCTCCATATTATTTCGATGTTTTGATTAACAATTCTAATATTTTATGTTTATTTGAATGGATTAAATGTTATTTACATGGAACCCAATAGAAAAGGAAAAAAGAAGAAAAAGAAATGAAAGACAAATAGACCAAGGAGAAAAATCTAGTTATGGAATCATTGTCAAAATATTTTAAAAGCCTAATGTATACAAATGCTTGACATCAAACTATCATCAACAATGCTCACCATTATAAAGAATTGTTCTTGACATTGAAATATAGGATAGTACTACCCAATACCTTTGTACTGAAACACAACAAGATGAAATTGATGTAGTAAATAATTTACAAATATCTTATACTTACAATGTTGCTACTAGGATACGAGTAATGATATCATGTGTAGAGATTATCATACGTTTTGTTGAGAATACCGATGTGTATAAAAAATACATATATAATGAAAAATAAAACGTATAACATCCTTCTTACTAACTAATCTAGAGGATTTTATAAATTCACAAAAGTTGACTTGATATTTTTACCAATGATTGGGTTTGTGAATTCACTTGCATGCACAATTTCTATGATATCCTAGCCAATTAGTATAACTCCTAGACAATTATTATCAGTAAGGTAGAAGATTCAAAGCTAGAAATACCAAAATGTATCCTACCAACAATTTAAAATCCACATACATGTATGGTGCTTAGTTATTCAATAGATTGTATGGGGGAGATTCATATGCACATTTAAATGTAGCTTGGGTCCCATTGACTCATGGAAGTACAAATAAATATCTTATTTTCAAGTGGGAAACCATTCTATCATATTCACTAGGAGAAGCCAACAAAAAGGTTAATCTTTTATCATATAAATTACCTCCAAAATTTTATATTTATTCCTACCTCCTTGATGTAGTATGTCATGTTGACACACTTACTTATACCGAGAGGGGGGAGTGAATCGTTGTAATACTATTTTTTGTTTTCTTACAATATTTAACAAAGTATTACTTTACCAAATATAGCAGTTAATGATAAATATATAACCATACAATCCATAGTACACGGAGATTTAATGTGGAAACCAAAATAGGAGAAAACCACAAAACAATTATTTTATAAAATCATGTAGGCACCAACCTACTCTTATAATGTTTGTAGGCACCAACCCACAACTACAATATTTGCAGGAAGCAGCCTGTAGGAGACAACAATCCCTCAACTGAGCACCAAGTGAGAAATATTTAGGCAACAACCTACTAGAGATACCAATCTCCTCAAACTGTCAGCAATACCAAATCATCTCTTTTGCTTCATGCCTTCACCTGAAAAAATTTGTTGCTCTCTCTTTGTTGTCACAGAATTCTTCACATTTGACTATATACATGAATTCAAAAGCTCCTTTTTACCTTGCACCTCCCAACCACCCTTAGAAAATTATATTATACTCTCTTCCATTCTCTGGCATCCTCAGACCTCTGAGCCTCTAAGCTTGTCTTCACACTTGCACCTCTCTCACATTTGCATACTTTCATTCCTTTTATTTCTTTAAATGGTTTTGGGCAGCATTATTTATAGATCCCATATACCAAGGGGTTTGTCCATGAATAAATATCATTCTCAATAGGTCGACTCTAGATCCATATATCCTCCTTCAAATCAGGTTGTAGAACCTTTAAATCTAATCTCAATTACTTTGGTTTTCGCACGATCTTTTCACATGACGTATCACAGATTATACCGCTCAACTACCATCATATTTAGTCCTCTATCATATATCTACCATCAATCTAATCATTAGCCACCACAACACAAATTCCATCACTAAAAAACCATCGGATCATTTCCTCGAAAAAAACATGGCGATCGATTGTTCTATTTCCTTTGAGATATTAGGAACATTGAGTTTACAGGCCCACCAAGCTCGTCGACCCATCAGGGTATCGGCCCATTGGCCCCTAGGGACTTCATTCATGCACCTTCAAACTACTAACATATTTTGGTATCCAATATACTAGCACACCATCCAATACATGGTCCAATCCTCTCGTGACACATGGGATAACTGTTACACTACAAGTGGCACTGATGTGGAATGACATGTGACACTAAACGTGGTAAATGACGTGCACTTGGTCCATTCTTCTGATATCTAATATGCTGACATAGGATCACTAGGGCACTGGGATATCAACCCTCCAGGTATTTAACATAGTGTATACACTTCATCCTTATGGTATTTGATATGTTGACATCATATCACCGAGCCCCCCGCAAGTTTTTCCATTGTGCCAACACTCCACTTTCTCCTAATATCCTATATGTCAAGGTCCCAATCCTTTGATATTAGTCATTGATCTATAATGATCAAATGTCAGGATTTAACCAATTCTGGGTCCACATTTCTTCATGACAAAATTTAGCATTGCATGCAAGGTTCCATAGCTCTTCCATTCATATTCAAACTATGTTATGCCGCATTTTCCATATAAACCCATTAAAACAAAAAATCCCTATGCATGTGGGATATTGTGATATTTGTTGTTTCCTATGATTGAGCCATCAAGACCCTCCTTCATAGGTTTATTACTACTTCATCCCTTCAATGCATGTCTAAGCTTCCTCTATTCCCTTAGATTCTTATTGTTGGTTTTTCCACCTCCTTGATCTCGTCCTTCAATTGTTCTTCAATGGGTTTCTCTTTGTTTGGATTCCAATTACACTATACATGTCTAGCTTGAGTTCACTTGGATTTATTGTTCATAATTATCCTTCCTTCATACAGGACCTCAATACCTCACAAAACCTTATCAACGCATAATAAATTTTCATTTTCTTTTGTCTAGTTCGGTTTAAACTATGAACACTTCCTCTTTTATCTTTCCTTCATTCACACAGGGTATATCTGGAGTATCTCATAAAATCAATGCATATAGGCATTCATATTCTTCCCCTATCTTTGACATTAATGACATTGATGATAGCCATTGTCTTTTCTACCTTTTACATCAATGAAAACAATTTCCAACATGTCCCTCCAATTCATTCATAGGGTTGGGATTGGAATCTTGAACAACCTCCTATTCATTCCTATTAAAAATGCCTTTGGTAACACAAATATATGCACAATTACACTCAAATATGTGACTAGCGTTTTGCACCATTATATGAGCTCATATAATGTAAATCATGTCCAAGGTTATTCAAAAAAACAATACAAGTGTTATGAAAAATAGAATATGTATTATAAAAAACAAAATATTATTATCTACATATATCATAATATATGGAGAGATTGGAACTCCTCATATGTTTCCAACCCATGTCCCTAACAAGTTGGTAATAAAAAATATTGCATATCAAACTACTTTATAAGGATTCAACACATAGATCTCCAAGTATCAAAAGTATCACTATTCACCATATCCTCATTTCATATATTTGTACGGGATAAATGACTCTACGTGGGTAAGAGTGGAATGTGAAAAAATGGAAATCTACCACTTCCTTCTTTAAATATATTAAATCCATGAACCACTATAAATTGTGGAAAATCATAGGTTTAAAGTGAAAATATCTTTCACATATACTCAAGAAAAGAATGAACTAGTGGAAACAAAGAGACGTGATTTAACATATGATAAGGTGCAAAATACTAACTTGTAATTATTTTTAAAAGAAAAAGAAATGATGAAGAAAGAAAAAGTAGATAAGGTTGCTACAAAATTGTAGGCACTAAAAAAGAAACAATTGAGAAATGAAAAGAGTTGAAATAGAGGAAAGAAAAAGTAGATAAGGTTGCTACAAAATTGTAGGCACTAAAAAAGAAACAATTGAGAAATGAAAAGAGTTGAAATAGAGGAAAATACAAAATAAAAATATGAGGCAAAGACTAAAGTGAAAGTAGAAGCTCAAGAAATGGAAAAATAAGATAAAATGATGAAAAAAAGATAAAGTTGGATGTTAAGGTCCACATAAACAACATGAAATAACTTTCATTGTCATCATGCGAAATCAATATAAAAATATCCTATAAAATAGGATATAGATTCAACCACTTCATTCTATTAGGATACAATGAATGAAAATGTGCCCCATAACAAATATCCCCTAATATGCCAATAAATCATAACTATAATATAAGAAATTACGAAACCTACTAACTTCCTCTCAACAACCTAATAATATCTAAGTTAATTAGTCACCTATCATCTCCGAGATGTAGGTCTTATTTTTACCTCAAAGAGGAAAAATATAGGGTTTTAAGATTAATGTTTTTAATATTATATATGAAACCTTATATTCATTTTTTACAAGGGTGATTTGATGATCATTTTGATTATAAAAACCATATGCAATTTTTTTTTTATTCTATAGGCTTGTTGCCTCATTATTTGCATATGCATGGATACTCAAATGGTCACTATACCTTAAAAGGTACACACCTATATCCTTGAGAAAAAAACCATTGTATAATCCATCAAATAATGGAAGCATATACCTCACAAAAATCATCAAATTCATTAATGATAGTTAAAAAGTAAATGTTTGAACCTCATATTATGATGGTTCATCACACTTCCCCTCGAATTAGTCAATCGGGAGGTTGACCAACATATGGAAATGGGGGAGCAAGCGATTGACCACATATCTACATCAGTGAGTCGAACAATCTTGAAGATTATGATGGTTCATCACACTTATCTTGGAATCATTTGATCTAGCTGTCGACCAACATCTGGAAATGGTGGATCAGGTAAATGACCATATATCTACATCAGTGGGTCGAATATTCAAAAATATTGTCGGTTGGATATTTGACCATCAATCGAAGACAGTTGGTCAATGGATTGACCAACCGAGTAATCAACTACGTTTTGGAAACATGGATGATCAAGTTGAGCATCCTTGTCGAGATGACTAGACAACGTGGATTTGATGGAATCAAATATAAACATTAATAGTTGTATGTGAAAAATATCTTCCAATTACAAGGATTTGGTTATATCTTGAGGCTACAAATACCAGACTAGATGGGTCATTGTCAAATGTTTTTCACATCAATTCTAAACATGGTGTGTGTGTTCCATATGCATTGTCATGATGTTTTTATCATAATTCATTATGGTTAAGTGTTGTAAAAGTGCCTTTAGACACAACCTATTTTATTTTAAGTTATTCCCTTTTAACTATTTACAATTTTGTTTATTTGTTTCGCATTAGGTTACACCCAGTCCCCAATAGTTAACTATGAAAAGAATTCACATGTGTTCAAGGGGGTAGGGGTCAATTATTTTTTCCTTTCAAGAAGAACAGTGCAACATCAAACCATAGTATCAACCAATTAAAAAAAAAGGATAAACATATCTTGATCTCTTAGGAACATTCACAAAATATTCCAAACTCTTTTAGGTAGAACAAAGACATTTTTTTAGGGTATGGGGGACCTCATTAGTTATTTATTCAAGGAGTCAATTGAAAGAAATCAAATTATATTAAAATTATTCAAAACCATAATAATACAACAATATTCCATTAAATATGTGTTTTCAAACATTCCTTAAACTTCACAACCCTTTTTTCCTCCATTCCATCTCTTAAACCCCAATAACCATTATAAGATGGCCAAACAAGACAATAAAAGACATGATCACAAGTACTATGAGTTAAAATTTTGGTCTTGAGGGAAATATTCCAATTTTCTTAAGGTTAACTCATGAATTCCTACTTCTTTCCTTTCTATAAGGGGTGACCTATTCCCAGAATGCCCAAAAATGCCCAATTTCTGACACAGGAAAGCCGCATATACTCTTTCTAAATGATATATTGAATAATGGATAATTAATTCCATAGATATGCATAAACACATATTTCCTATTCATTTAATATAAAGCATACTAATATTTTCAATCTTAAAAACTCAAAAAATAGTAAGAAAGACAATGCACACCTATAGGAAAATTTAATGCATTTAACGATGTATGTCTAAGAATTACAAACTTCATATAGTAATAATATTTATAGAAAATAATGTCTGGATTGGGTGATTTCCGGACGATAGCATGCACAGGGGAGGGAGTTGGGCAGCTATACTCGGCAGGCCACGTGCCTTGCCACCCACATGTCACATCCCGCTACTTAATTTTGAGCCTTTATACCCCGCAAATCACTTACCTCAATGAGTACGAGTACCAGATCCAACTCCTTTTGCGTGTCATTCACACATGTGCAGTTATGGCGACGAGATTTGATCATTTTCAATCATGTCCCTATGATGGCTCCTTTGGATTTTTCACTTGTCGTTGGGTTCTTTTCTCCATCACAGTATTCCTACCTCATCTATGCTCGGCTACAGACCTCACTCATAGTCCATTCCTACTTCTGTGCTCTCGGTTTCCTTCTTGCACTATGTCCTTCTTTTCCTCACAATCCTTTTGATGTCGAGGAAAAGAGGTAATCCAAAGAGCAGGCTAGAATGGTATAACACCTATGGGAAAGGGTGATAGCATCACCCCAACCTACAATGCTCTATGGCTCATCCTACCACCTCGGGTCTTGACCCTTTGTATTCCCCTTGGCCTTGTAGGGTTGAATGGTATGATAGCTAGGGAAATTCTTTGGGCTTCTTCCCTGGTGCCATCTTGGATGATCCTTCGAATTTTCATCCCTTCACCCAATCTAACACTCCCCCGGATGCTCCACCTCTTCGCCCCACAACCTCCCCTATGGCAGCAACCCTTTTTCTATCCCAGTCGCCTACCTATACAAACTGTGGTGACATTTCGAGGCTTTAAACCACCATGGATATTTTACAGGACCTTGTTTTTGAAGTATGACAAGACCTAGTGGACCTTTTGTTTAGATTTGAGTTGTGGGAGCATCATGAGGAGCACCTCGAGGCATTGTTTTCAGATCTCCTACACCACTCTATGACCCCGATGACAATTTCTCTAGCCTTGGCTCCAACGAATAACAATGAAAGGCCACCTACTCGAATGAATCCAGGCTCAAATTAATGGCTTGTTTTCAGGTTCAAATGTTAGTTTTTTTCTATGGAAATCTAGTTTACTACTATTGATTTAGCCATGCATGGCATCACTATCTATAGACACCTTAATCTGCATAGGAAATATGGTATTGGTTTTGGAAAATACTTATTTTTTAGATATTGTTATAACCTGGACATATAGATACATTGGTTTCCCACCTAGGAAAGGAAAACCACCATTTCAAATGCTTTGGTAGACAACTGTATATTTTTTTTTTACTTTTGCAGGTCCCTTATAATATAATTTATTACTTATATATATATA
>JASDQU010012255.1:61488-72519 GCA_032191745.1 Picea mariana
GATGACTGTCAGATGCCTTCTAGGGAAGTTTGATCGAGATAGCGACACTTCCTCTTACGGGTTCTATTTGGAGTTAGGTCAATATAGTTGATGCTCCAAGATAGTCTAGCAGAGGGAGGATAGGAATGGAGATGGAAGTAGGTTAGGGGGGAAGGATGAGTAGTAATAGTTGAGAAGGTATGGAGATCTGTCTTGTGGTGGAATTTAATGTTTTCCCTTCAAAAAAAAAAAAATGTGTATATATGAATATTCATAATTACGTAACTAAACCACGGTTGTCTAAATAAAAAATTGTTGAACTGGATAATAGTAATTAAAGGATTTCTCAAACAATTGATTGGTTTGTTGTCTTTTATAAAAGACTAGTCTTGCTAATTGGATTGGATGCATACATAAATTACTAAAGGATGGTAGTTTTGATTATCAGTACATGCAAGAGACTTGTATGTACTAGCTACACATGCATTTCTTGTACATATACACTAGTATGTATGAGTTTTCTTGACTTACTTACTGATAATGTCGGTTAATTGTTATGAATATATGAACCACGTTTCTTTTCCTTTGTACCATAAGACACCTTAACTTTGGGACGAAGTTTTCTGAAGGGTGGGTGTATGTAACAACCCTAGTAGAATATATGTTTAGGGATTATTAAGTAAATTAAGTAAAAATATATTAGGTAATTATTTTTTCTAACATGTTATTAATTAAACAAAGATTGGTATAATGATACTAATTAAATATTTATTAATTAATTAATTGTTATAATTTGATTAATTAATTGATTAATTAATTACATGTTACATTCATTGACATGGGCATTAAATTTAAAAGGGTTAATAAATTTATTTGTTTAAATTAGAGGATTACGTATACATAGGGGATAAGGAGCATTAATAATCGGATAAGACAATGAATTTGGGGATAAGGAAAGGGGAAGGAGGATATGAGGAGGCTTACGGAAGGAGGAGGGATCATTATTTTGGAGGGTTCTCTTGGATTTGCGTAGGGGAGTTGAGTTCTGTAGTCGGGATGGATTAGTACAGGGGGCACCGGTTTGCTGGAGGTTTTGGGCACGGGGGCCAGGATATCCATATGGTATCCTGGAGCTAGGAAGCTATCTTAGTTGGCAGGGTGGAAACACGGTTTGGGCAGAGTTGGTCTGTGGCTTCAAGCTGAGAAAGGCAGTAGCAGGAAGTTCAACAAGAAAAGCAGAGGGTTAGCATCAAACCAAGGTATTTTAAATTACGTATTTGTTTTATTCTGTTATGAAATTATTATTTGTTGATAAATTTAACATGCGTATGCGCTGAATTAAAATAAATTATTGAGTTTTCTGCATTCAAGTAGAAGTTACTGTTTTAGTTTATGGAATACATTTTTATTTAAATTAATATGGTTATTACAAACCTGAGGGAAGATCCAACTCCCCAATTATTTAGCTACAACTAGAAGGATGATAGATCCCCCAATGTTTTCCAGCTACAACTGGAAGGTTGCTACAACCACCTGTCCTTTCCCTGTCCAACTGCCCTCAAGTAGAATTAGAATGATTGAACCACTGTCACACTATCACTGTGAGATATACCACTATAAAACTATACCAATAAACTTAAACCATGCATCAAACATGCATCAACTTTTACCTCAACCTGTACCATAAACAAGTCCATCAAACATGCACCAACATGTACCAAATAATCTGTAATCAACCTGTACCATAAACAAGTGTAACCAACCATGTAAACCAAAATCCCTCATCAATTTCATCATCCAAATATGATTTATAACTCTATAATAGACCTATTGTATATCATCACATACCAGCAAACCTTCCTTAACTTTAAACAACAATCTACTATCATTTACACCAAATTTTTCTTTAGTCTCACATGACTAGTTTTGGATTAGTCAACAACCCTAACTTGAAATAATCATAAATTTGTACCTATAATGAAAAAATATTTGAAACTGATACACAATGTTCCTCAGTGTGTTTTATGAAATTCCTCCAGGTTTCACTACTCAAAACCTCTCATAAAAGTAGTTATAGCAAAAATGACATACCTTGTTGAATTTTGGCTTATTCTAGAGAGCGACATTATAGAGAATTCTTTGCACGAAATATTTTTTGAATAGATCTAAAAGTGTTACATAGCATAATATAGACTTTAATATAATGAACATATTTGGTCTTACTAAATTTTTATTTGTTATGAATAAGTTATGACATTTTTACTCAGAACACATGTTCTTGACTAATTTCAGGACTAGCCACAAACCCTATTTTCCATGGAGTGTAACTCCAAAAATTCAATGACCCACAAGATGAATTTTTTACCAAAGATACTTGGATACTTTTTCTCAATGTCATATAAATTTCATGGTCTGACTCATTCTAGAGAAGAATTTATTGCAAAAATGGTGATATGACCTGTAAATAACACACCTTACAAACCATCATCAAAAGAATTTATCCTTCCTTGAATTCCAACCTTATTTTCTTCACCTTCCCTCATAAATTAAGATTAGATATCCTTTGGTTACCTCAGACACCTATAGGTATTCAATATGCTCAAGTGTGTCTAAAATGAGAGAGCCTTGCCTCTTATTTATACTCTCCAAGTAGCTTCCCTAAAAACATCTTCTAGGTCACTTTGCCCACTTTCCTTATTTTAGGGTTAACCCACTTCTAATTTCTCCATTAAAATTATTATTTAAATAATTTATATTGTAGTCAGTTTGAATTATAGTACTCATAAATTCAATAATGAGTCATCTTTACATCAAACAAACTTGGTTCCATTACCCAAACCTTTTTGCTACCGAGCTTTCTTCAAGTGTTGACATCAATGACAGCTAACCTTAATAAACAGCTCTCAAGGTTGAAGAGATATTGGCCCAAAAGCAAGGTCAAAGGGGTAGATGTATAAGTTAGAAAAAAGGAAAATAAATTTACCAAAATAGAGTACAGAAGCCCAAGGATGAAGAAAAGATAGGTCATAACCACACAGAATGGGGAGGAAGTTCACAAGGAAGACAATATGTTGATAGGAACACTTTTCCTTGAGGAAGAGGAAGAGGTAGATGAGGTGAATCAAAGTGTTTTTTCTATGGAAATATATGACACAAGTCTTGGGAATTTCCCAATAGAAAAGGATATGGAGGAGGAAAAGCTCACATTTCAGAAGCGTAGATGTGAAATGTTGAGGAAGAAGGTGCAAAAGGTGGAAGAGCCTTAATGACGAGGAAAATTCTCTTGAAGCCAAAGAAGGAAGTGGAAAATCCTGTCCAGAGGAACAATTTTTTTAGCACTGCTTGCAAAGCCAAAGATAGGGTATCCAAGGTGATAGTTGACAGAGGAAGCACATATAATTTAGTATCCACATAAATGGTGGAGAAGCTATAATTGGAGACAATTGCACATCCAAGCCCATATAAAGTTTCGTGGTTGCAAAAAGGACATCAGGTAACAGTCACTAAACAATGTTTAATTGAATTCAAAATAGGGGGATACAGAGATGAGATTTTATGTGATGTTATTCCCATGGTTTTCTATCATCTTTTGTTGGGGAGGCCTTGGAAATATGATATAAATGTTATTCATGACAGAAGAAAGAACAGTTACACCTTGGAGAAGAATGGTAGGTCGCATATGTTGCTACCAATTGAAGACAAAAAGGTGAAATAAGAAGCAAGAAATACTATACTTTTCATAAGTGGGAAGGAATTTCTTGATGAAGTCAAGAAATATCAAGAAATGCAGTTTGTTGTGGTTAGAAAACCTAGAGTCATCTTGACCATTACTTCGATAGATGACATACCTAAGGAAATTCAGGAATTGCTGGAGAATTTTGTTGAAATAGTGGTGGATGATTTGTCTTGCTTGTTGCCTCCCATTAGAAGTATAAGCCATCACATTGACCTTATACTAGAAGTGATTTTTCCAAACAAATCAATGTACATGTTGGAGCTGCATGAGAATGAAGAGGTTAAGAAGCAAGTCCAGGATTTGATGGACAAAGGGTTGTTTAGAGAAATATTGAGTCCATGCGTTGTACCAACAGTGTTAAGTTCAAAAAAGGATAGTGTATGGAAAATGTGTACAGACTCAAAGGCTATAAACAAAATCACCATCATGTATAGATTTCCTTTACCCAGGATGTATGACTTGATGGATTGCTTGAGTGGGGAAAAGTTTTTTTCAAAAATTGATTTGAAGAGTGGATATCACCATATTAGAATGAGGGAAGGTGATGAATGGAAGAAAACATTCAAGACAAATCAATGGCTATATGAATGGCTTGTCATGTCGTTTGGCTTGACGAATGCACCAAGTAATTTTATGAGATTGATGAACACAAACTTGAAATATTTCATTGGGAAGTTTGTAATTGTATATATTGATGATATACGGATCTTCAGTAAGACTGAGGAAGAACATTTGAGGCATTTAAATTTAGTAATGATGAGGTTGCAGCAAGAGGAGTCGATGATAAATCTAAAGAATTCGTCATTCATGAAAACATGGCTTATTTATTTAGGTTTTGTGATCTCTTCGAATGAATTGAAGACGGATCCAGAGAAGGTAAAAGAGGTCAAAGAATGGTCATCGCCAAGGAATATTTTTGAAGTCAGAAGTTTCCATGGAATAGCCATCTTTTACAGGAAGTTCATTAGAAATGTTAGTGGCATTTGTGCACCAATGATGGACATAGTCAATAAAAGACATAAATATTTTCATTGGACAGAGGAAGTGAAGAAAATTTTCAAGTTGTTGAAGGACAAGATAATTGAACAACTAGTTCCGGTTCTGCCAGATTTTGGTAAAACATTTCAAGTGAGATTTGGCGCAAGTGGATTTATGATTGGAGCAGTATTAAGCCAAGACAATAGACTAGTTACATACTTCAATGAGAAACTGAACAAGGCCAAAATAAATTACTCCACTTATGATAAAGAGTTTTATGCATTCATATAAGCACTGAAGAAATGGAGGCACTAGCTTGTTCCAAAAAAGTTCATTTTGTATAGAAACAATTAGGCCTTACATTTTATAACCAGACAAGATAAATTGAACTAGAAACATGCAAACTAGGTTGAGTTCATGCAAAACATCACTTTTGTTATAAAGCACATTTCCGAAAATGCTAACAAGGTTGTTGATGCATTGAGCAAGAAATATTTGATTTTGCAGGAGTTCCGTGTGGAGACCTTAGGTTTTGATATCATTAAGGAAATGTACAGAGGTGATTCAGATTTCAAGGATGCTTATGAATCATGTGAGAATCATGTTTTGAGAGACATAAGCCAATGGATTGAATACTTGATTCAGGATGGACTATTGTTCAAAGCAAATCAGTTGTGTATCCCGAAGATTTCTATGAGATAAAACCTTTTAAAGGAAAAGCATAGTGGGGGATTGGCTGGACATTTCATCCGTGACAAACATTTAAACAACTGAACAATTTGTATTATTAGCCAAGAATGAGGACATATGTCCAAAAATTTGTCAACAAATGTAGAATCTTCCATCACTCAAATGGGAAAAGACAAAATACATGGATGTATCAATCGTTGCCAATACTAGAAAGGTCGTGGGATGTGGTAAGCATGGATTTTGTGTTGGGACTACCAAGGACACAGAGAGGTCATGATTCCATATGCATGGTATTTTATAGATTTTAAAAAATGGAATATTTCATTCCATACCATAAAACCAATGATGCAACACACATTGCAAATCTGTTTTTCAAAGAAATTGTTCGACTTCATGGGTTACTTAAGAGTATTGTTTGAGACATAGATACCAAATTTATTGATCATTTCTGGAGGACACTATGGAATAAGGTAGGGACGAATTTATATTTTAGCTCAGCATATCACCCTCATACAGATGGACACACTAAGGTAGTAAACGAAAGTTTGGGGAACTTATTGAGGAGTTTAGTAGTTGAACATCATAGTTAGTGGGATCAAATTATGCTGCAAGCGCAATTTTCTTATAATGACTCGCCCAATAGAAGCACAGGATGGATCCCATTTTAGATAATGTATGGAATGAAACCAAGGGGAGTATATTATTTGAGAGACTTAGAGCAGAGTGAGTTCAGGAGTGTTGAAGTGGAATGTTTTGCAGCATAGATGCGGGAGCTCCACAGTAAAATCAGAGAGTGATTGCAGAGTTCTATCCAGGAATACAAGAATAGAGTAGATCAGCACAAAAGAGAGCTTCAATTCAAAGTGGGAGATTTATTCTTATCACACCTCAGAAAAGAAAGGTCCCCAAGGGGAACATATAACAAACTGAATATGAAAAAGATAGGTCCATGTAATATTTTACGAAAATTTGAGGCAAATGATTATGAGATAGAATTTCCATATGATGTGGGCATATCACCCATATTCAACGTATCATATATGTATCCTTACAGAGAAACTGAAGCAGGAGGAGAAGAGAATCAGAAGAAAATTCAGTAGGTCGAACATATGCATGTAGATGAAAAGCCACAGATGGAAAAGATCATTGATCAGAGAGTTGGTAAGAAGACCTGAAGGAAAACATATTTTGAATACTTGGTAAAGTGGAAAGGACACCCGATAAAATATGATAGTTGGGAAAGTGAAACAGATATCCAGAAACATGGACAGATGGTGCAGGAGCTCATGGACAAGATTTGATGAATTTTTCAGCTAGAGGAGTATGGTGAAGGAGCATCGCCAACAAGCATAAGTGGAGGATAGTTGGATATACAAGAGTTCATTTTGAAGATACTTTTTGAATTTCAAAAGAAGAAACATTAATTTAATAGATGGAATAATGTATTTTCTTTTAATGTTTTGGGGATTGTAATACAGATATTTAGCATTTTCTCTCATCTGTCAGTTGTGGACATTTATTGTAATAAATGTAAAGTAGATGATAGTCTTTAATTCGATAATATAGATTAAGAGTAGTAAGAGGGAAAAATCAATAATACTCTCTCGTATGTAGGATATTAACATTATCATTGTAATTAGGCTGTAGAGCAAGAGAGAGCACAAGGAGAGAAGAGGAAAACATAGATTGTAGAAGTTGTATGAGCATATAGTTGTTGTTATTGAGACCATGGACATAAGCACTTGAATTAATATAAGAATTCTTTAATCCAATTTCATGGTGTACTATGGTTGATGTGTGTATCTATTCAATGGTATGTTTACAGCTTGATTATATCCTTTGTTATGCATTTGTTCCATTGTTGTGTGTGTATGTGATTTCATGTTGAATATATGGAGTCTGTGAGAAGAGTATAAGTTTCAATTGTTTCTCTTCTTGATAATCTCTGCAAGGAGTGCAGCGAAAGTTTGCAAGGAGTGCGTTGATAGGTTTTTGAGGTTTAGCCCATAAAGATTAGGAGAGATACCATTGATATTATATTTGTAGAGTGAAAGTATAGCATAGAGTCATGCAAGGTGTGTACAGGCTGAGGAGAGTCTTAGAATTTTCCAACCTAGGGGAGTGATTGAACAACTTCTTTCGCAAGGAGTGTGCAAAGTTGGAGTGGTCGAATAACCATAGGTTATTGTGAAGTCCACAAGGTGTGCATGCAAGATTCCTTAGAATCCATCAGTTTTTTGCAAGAATAAACTCAGGAAGGATAGAGGCTTGGAAGAGTTTGAAGGAAGGATGAGGGTTAAAGTCTCCTCGTGGAAATAAGCTTAGAAAGTTTGACGTTGATTCATTTGGTGAGAAATCATCGAGTACCTCGACAGATGCTAGAGATTCTTGGAGGAGAAAGTGTTGATAGTCGTGTGCCATTAGATCTAGTGGAGTTGCAGAGAGGATAAGGCTGAGAGTCATTCAACACTCTGAAGCTTAGGAGAGATAGTGTGAGTCATCTCTCTATGGGAAGATCGAACCATTTGTTCCTTTCATGGGAAGGAGAAATCAGGAATCAAGATCCAGAAGGGAGAAGGAAGTCAACTTCCAAATTCACGAACTGTGAATTTCTGATTCGTGAAAAGAGGATCTAGACTGTTGAATCATGGGAGTCTCAGATCATTGATCTGAGGTAAGTGAAGTTGGGAGTTCGGACCTCCAGTGAAGGGAGGAGAGCTACCTCACGAGTTCCCAATAAGAGAAGTGACATAGCACTTGAAGGTTGGCCCCAAAACATAGTTGGAGGTCACATCGGTGGAAAATAGGGTAAAGAGCTAGCACTTGCTAGAATCCTAACTCGAGAGCGTCAGGGTGACTCGCAACAGAATAGCCGAGATCACGAATCGCGAAGGGATTTTTGGTTAGGTGAGTGGTCACAATCCCTTGGTCATGTGTAGAGGAACTTTACGTTGGCTCTAGTTCATGTAGATGGGGTTTCGAAAAAGGACATGTGGTTTTATTTGCTGAAGATTCCAGCGGGAACCGAAGAGCCAGTTGTCTCAAAAATTTTTGAAGATCCAATGATAGAGAGCTCAACGGACCCTGCTGAGGTAGGGGATCTACGTCATGTTTCATTTGAGTTGTATCTCATAAATTAAATGTAATATTTATTGAAAATAAGAATAAAAAAATTTAAGTTGGGTTTTCCACATTTAAATGATGTGTATTGTACCTTTTCGTTAATCATTTGTTTTGATTTGATAAAATTAATAATTATATGGTTTTAAATTTTTGAAAAAGGATAAAATCGATTCACCTCCACCCCTCTCAATATTAAATGATATTCCAACCATTAGTATCAGAGTGCATTCCTTCATCATAGTATAATCATTTGAAGGAATATTCTAAGAAACCACAATGGATCAACAAGAAGGGATGTACTCAGACAGAGCTCCACTACTCAAATGAGATATCTAAGCATTCTCAAGTATAAGAATGGGAAGTTACCTAATTGAAATAAGATGTGATGTATCACTATTTACGATAAAGGGTTATGATGTAACATATACTTCTCATTCAGACACAACTGCAAATAAAATCTGCAATGATAATTGAAGAGTTGTAAATGAAATTCTGGGTGTATTATCAAATAATGCCTTTTTCAAAGTCATGCATTGTAAATTAGAAAAAGAGATTTGGAAAAAAACTACAAATCATCTATGAAAGATATGAAAAAGTCAATAAACAAAAGCTTCAAACATATAGATGATAATTTGAGAGTTTGAAGATGAAAGGAGAAGAAAACAATGCATAATATATTCTAAGAGTAGATGAAATTGTCAGCACAATCAAGGGACTAGGAGAAGAATTAGATGTCAAAATAGTAGTTCAAATGGTACTAATATCACTCCCAATGATATACGATCCCAAACTATCTACCTTGTAATATCAAGAAAATATTGACAAACTCACAATGGATCAACTACATTGGATTATCATAGCCTACAAAATGAGAACATGATAAGAAAAGACTTCAAAAGGTGAAACAACATTCAAATTATCAAAAGGAATTAAAAACCATGAACATGTATTGAATGAAATCAAATCAAACAAATCCAATGAGAAAGAAGAAAACTTCGTTAAGAATCTTAAGAAAGGATCTGGGAAATACAAAGGGAAGTTATCTTTCAAATGCTTCAATTGTGGAAAAATTACACTTTTATTCCAAATGTCTTTAACCCAAGGAAAAAAATAATGATGATGAAGAAAATTACAATCAGAAATAACATAGAAGAGTAAATTCCAATAGAAAAATAAATTATATAATAAGAAAAAAAATATTATATAGACGACAATAGCTCATCTGACACGAGTGAAGATGATGATACAGAGCTTCTATTTATGGGAATAGAAACTCAAATTGACACTAATGAAGATAATAATTATGAAAATGAATAAATTATAGAAGTTGAAGGATAAGTTGATATTGAAGGAGAAATAATTAGTGCCCCCTAAAAACTAAGAAGATATAGAAGGAATAATAAATCATTAAAAGAACAATTGTTAGATTATAAGGAAGAACAAAAATAAATAGAGGAAGAAGTTTAAAAAATTATGGTGACAATTCTCCTCCCTCAGACAGGTTGAGTTCCCCTCACTTGGGTTTCCTACAAGTGAGAGAACCTATAACAAACGGACACTAAAATCCTCCTAAATAAATATTATATTTTCTTGCAGGAGGGTTGAGAGAGAAGGAGAGAAAGTATGTCCATGTGATGTCCAACATTTCACCTCGCTACTCCAACAATTGAGCTCTAATCCAAGTAACCCTTATTGCAAATTCAATCCTGTAATAACAAGGGAACCTTCTCCTACTACTATCTATGATTGGGTAATATAAACCCTACCAATTCACACTAAGTCATCAAATAGGCAATAAATGAATAATAAAGTATAAGATAAATAGTCTAACTTCTTATATTCAATGAAAAGTAAGAAGTTTACAACCTACTGATGTTGCAATCCTCCAAGATTCTTTCTTCATCCCTTGAAAATGAATCCAATTCAACTTATTCACTTAAATAAAGGTTTGCACTCCTTGAAAAGATCGTAAGTTTGGTATTCTTCTTTTTCATCCCTCTCTCACTATGAAATGACCTGGTTATATAGATGCAGAAAGGGTTAAAGACTATGGTAAATCAAGAACATGATTGAGGATAAGGTGGATTAGGTTAGGATTTGAGTTATCTTCATGGTTATTATTTCTCCCAAGATAGGATGGAAGGAGGCTCAAATATTATCTTGATGAATACAATAAAACAAACCAAAAACATACAGAAAGTCCTCAAAAGATTCCCCTAGATTCATGGGATTTGACCAAATATGCATGGTCGTTCCCCTAGAAGGGAAGACAAAGGGACTTGGTTGCTCCCATAACACTATTTCAAGGGGATGGTCACTTCCCCAGAGTAAAAAAGGGAGTTACCATGGTCAAATGAAGCCAGGGATAAGTGAAAAATGCCAAATTGTTAGGGTTTGATGGTGTCTTCTTCTTCTTGATTATCAAGGGGATGTAATGGATCATTCATGCATGGTGTTGAGGTGGAAACGCTTAGAAAATTTTGACAAATAAGTTACGACACTTATTATAATGGACCATGGAATTT
>JASDQU010012255.1:164085-177171 GCA_032191745.1 Picea mariana
GGCAATGACAAGTTGGTTGTAGTGACAGGTTACACATGGATGTGATAGAGGTAGCAAAGGTATGAAGGGAAGAAGTTGTGAAATTTCAAAAACCCTAGCTTTTTGAAGGTGTACGCAGGTTAATAGTGGATTAGGTGATGTATAGATTCATGCTATAGTGTAGGCATGTTGTGTATATACGTGTGCTACAGTATAGACAGGTCACATACCTGTTGAAATAGTTTGTTTTCTGTCTACAAGTTGGGTCTGATACTTGAGGGTTGGCTTCCTCTTCTCAGTTGGTGCTGAGATCTGTAGGTTGGGTCTTACATTAACAGTTGGTGATCTCTTTGAGTTGGTGCTCTTTTAAGTTGATGTTGATAAAGCCCCAATATTGTAGTCTCTTGTAACACATAATCCAAAAAATTTACACATATATTTGGTGTTCCTTTTCTTCATTATTGTGATGGTTAATGTTCTTTATTATTCATAAATGTTGTTGATACATTGAAGTATCTATGTACAAATCAATAATATGTTTGAAGTGTTTTCTAACTAGATCTTTGAAACAAGTGTAAAAAGACCCCTACACTGATTCACCCCCCCCTCTTAGTGTAGTTGATGTGTCCAACAATTGGTATCAAAGTGTTCCTTCAGTATAAGCCTTAAAATCTCGAAGGAGATCCATAGACACACAAATGGATGAACATGTAGATGAAGTTCCCCTCCTTGATTAGACAAATTTATTTGCATGGAGAATATATATGAAAGGGTATTTGAAGTCAAAATAAGCATGTGTTTGGAATACAATTGTTGTTGGAACAATTCACTCAAAGAATCAGTCAAAATTTGCAAAAAACAAGAATAATGTAGTAGCATTCAAGACCATCTTGAATGGACTTTCATATTTTGTTAAAGAAAGCATAGGAAAATGTACCTTTGCCCAGGACCTATGGCTGAAGATAGATAAGGCATATCAAGACTGAGTCATCAATGAAGGTAAAGACTCTCCAAAATATTTGGATTGGAATACTCTTGAATATAATGAAGTTTAATGTTCTCCTATACATGAAGAAGAATATCTAAAGGCGGTTTTTGTAGAATTAGCTAACAATCATCTTATAGATGAAGAGGACGATTTGTTGAATATTAAGGATAAAAATATGAACGATTTAGAAGAAGTTATCATGGAAATAGGGTACGGTTCAATTGCTTTTGAGTATCTTGAAAAATACAGTAAGGAAGTCCTAGAAACATACATAAGGCATACCATAGCACTAAAGCATATTGGTGCAGACCTATCAACCCTCAGGACCGACATCCACTCACAGGATCGTTCTATATGCCCTTCGAGCCAAATTGACTCTTTCAGATTCTCTACTGGAATCCCCTTTCAAATCGATCCATAGGTTCTTTTTCACGGTTTATGAATCGAAACTCCCACTCTTCCTCCTCCAATTCCGCGATATCTGAACTAGCGAAATGGATATAGCTCTTACTCAGTTAGTGTCTTCCTCGTGTGACTGCCACTAGGCTTATCGTTAGCTCCTCTCACCTCTCACGTATTCACAAGTTTCAACGTTGTGCCTTCAAGCTCTTACCTTACGGACTCCCGAGAAGCGAGAAGTCAATGAAGTGTTGACTACCTTCCTCTTAGAAACACGTGTCCACCTGTCTATCACACGGCCCCACCTTGAGCTTCAGCCACGTGTCCCACGTGGCTGGCTTAGGCACTTTGCGACTTCACCTTTCACGGTTTTGGGACTTGAAGTACCCAACTCTTGGGCTCTCACCCTGTGAACCTCCGAGTTTGTGAGATCCTCTAATCCCTGACACCTGTCCTCCTCTGATGGACAACTTAGATTACTTTACGACTTTGCTACTTGATGCTTTGGGACTTTCAGGATGAAATTCTCGACCTCTTATCCTCTGATATGTTGAAACGATGAATTTTCAACATGTTGCCTATGTGGGTCCCACACAGAACTCCCGCCTATTTCGAAGTTTCGGACCTCGCGACTTCGTGAGTCCTGATGTTGAACTTTCGTCTCTCCAACCCATGAAACCCCGAAGTGGTCAACAAAGTCTAACTTCTATGTTGGTGAGCACGCCACCTGTCCGCTCCCAGATGAATGGTCCTAATTCATTTTGCAGCTTCACCACTTGCGAAGTTGAAGGGTTCCCCTTTTTAACCTCCAATGTCTGAGTCCCCGATACGGGTGATCTCACAATGTGTGTCCTTCTTCCGATGAATGGCTTAAATTCCTTCGCTATCTCGGGACTTCGTACCTCGTGACCTCGTGAGTTTTGATGCAAAGACTTCGACCTTTCAACTCGCAAATACTCGAGACCTGATTCCGCGAGTGATCCAACGACCCAATTTCTCCTGAGATTTACGCTCGATGAATGCTTTCGTAACTTTTATCAAACAAATCGGTAGGTGCGGACACTAACAGATCTCCCTAGATCCACCTGGATCTAGAACAAAACAGGATAGGACATGACTCTTTCCCTAAGTTTTGACCATTGAATTAACTAGTAGGAAGGGACAAGTAACATACCTTTATATCGCTTCCTAGGGTCTCTGTTTCTCCCACTTCACTCCGGTGCTCTCGTGAGGTCAAGACCAAGACAACACAAACCAACCAAAGTGAAGATAGAAAAATATATTCAACTGTCAACTTATGTGTATGATCAAGGAATTACACAATAAAGTGAGAATAGTTTTATGGGAAAGTGACATGCCAATGTATCATATTAATTAAAGTAAAGATTAAAACTTGATAGCCTTGATGTCGCAAGCTTCCTTTCGATGGCTCTTGGCTCCAACACACACACTTGCTCAATCCTTGCATGAAAAAAATCAAATCCTCTTGATAGACTTGCTAGATTCTACAAGCTACTGTTCAAGCTAAGTCCTTCACACAATTCTTTCACCAATTCTCCAATGAATCTTGCTTAACCTTTTCCATGAAAATTACCTTAATATATAGGAGAGAATGATATAGTTACTTGGATAAGAATGATCCCACAACATCAGGGAATCCAGTACAAGGATAACCATTCGAATGACAACCCATTCTTCTAGAAGATTCCCTTCTAGAAACATCGAGAATTCATCTTTTTCCATGCTTTAGGAAGAGTTCGCACCCTATCTATTCAGCACAGTGCTAGAAGTTTGCACCCTAACTTAAGGAAGCCTACGAGAATGGGTCATTCTCACACCCTAATATATTAGCAACTTGTGAACCTTTTTCAATAAGGAGTTTTCTGGGAAGAGATGAAAGTAACTTTTCTCAAGAGAAAGTTCTTATGAAGAGCCTGAGTACACCATCATAAATACATCATCATGATGACCAAAATCATGGGTAATAGAATGCCCCCCAAAGTATGAGTTTGGAATCAGTGATAGCCGAAAGACTTTGTAAGCTGCATGTGTGTGTTAGAAACCAGGAGAACACCTAATCGGAAATCTGCAAACACCCAAGCATCTGCAGAATATCATATGTATCAATTCTGAGGTAGGCATTCCCATACTCAGATCATAGAATGATGACATCGTCGACATGGGTCATGGACACCAGTTATACACTGTGGATCCATGCCTTCAAAATATAGCATAGCCACTAGGAATACACTGTGGATCTATGCTAGAAATTTCAAATTAAGATGACATAGCCACGAGACATACACAGTGGATCTATGTGTCACAAATTATACATACTCCATCGCAACCTGGACAAAGAGATGATATCCAGGGTCTTCAATCTCATCGCTCAAAGTACGAATCTAACCATGTGATTACATGTGTTGAAGTCGAACATGGCAGAAACCACTTGATTATCGGTCATTGATGAAACCATTAACAAGTGCGAGGGAAATCACCATTGATTCCAACGAATCCCAAGGTACCCTAGTACAATCCATCGAGTGTGAATGAATGAGTTAAAGTCGAACATCCGATGGAATCTTTCGATCAGGGGTCAATGATGGAAACCCACTGTCGAAAGCGAGGAAACCTGCCATTGAGGCATGCAATCTTCCAAGGTACCAAAGAATTTCTAAGTCTTGATTCCGGATAATGCGCTGAAGTCAACATAACAAAACTCATCATAGGAGGGGATTGATGTATCCCCCATCAATGACATGAAATGAGTAACAAATTTTTGAAGGTGAAACAGAGTATGATGCAAATTGAATTGGACACAGGGATGGTCGACACAAAGAGAATGTATAACTGCAGATGGCCGACTCAATAGAGGTTTCAGATGGACTTCTCTTTAACATATGAACGACACGACCAATGATTTGGTAGCATTGACTCAAAGATGACATAGGGAATGACCTTGTAGCAAATCGAATGAGAGACAAATGGATTTCCCAAACCGTCTTCAAATAATGGATAGGAGGTGTCATGTTCAAGAGTGACACTTACTACCAATCAATACGAAGATGATAACATATCCCTTTCCCAAATTTTCCCCCAACATTTCTGGCGAGTACCTCTTTATTTTTACGCAAGCTTGAGGAGGATAACATATGCTTGTTAATATAAGCTTATCATTTGGATAAGTTCTTCAGAGTATGTTTAGAGAACCCTAAGAAGGAGTGGTTCGGTCTCATTATGGGTCTGTCGATGTTTGTTTAACGAGTCAAAATATAGAAAACTCGAAGGTTTTTCATGATTATAGAGTTTGGAAAAACACTTAAAAGAGAAATCTCTCAGTTCCTTTTTCGTAAAATAGTCTGGATGAGACCAAAAAAGAGATAAATTATCGCTCACCAGACGCTTTCTTCAAATACTTTATCGAGCGTGAAAATAGCAATGTCGCTCAGCAATATTTTCATGTTTAGAGAGTCTAAAAAGAGCTTAAAGAGGACTCGAAGGGGGTTCCTTTTTCATATAACCTTGTTGAGCCCCAAAAAGTGATAAAAGTATGCTCAATCGCGTTCTCATGTATTTTCGAGCGCAAGAACGGACAAAGACCACGCTCGAGGTTTTATACAAGAGCCATAAAAAACAATCAAAACATGTGATGGAAAAATAAAAATTATGTCTGCATCCCGGTACATGACCATCAAAGTCGTTACGCCTGCAAAAGTTACACTCAAAAGGACATTAGGGATTAGGGTTTAATAGATAAATAATCATAAAAAATCAAATAACATGGTAAAAGTAAATAAAAAGGAGTAAAACTTCTTTTTACCATATAATTTTCACTTTTCCACTATTTTAGCCCCAAAACCCCTCTTTTACCCTCGAAGTTCAGTGTCAGATTGCAGGAGTTACGAGCATCCATTCGTCGAGCCTTCAGTGACAGTGAGGTAGGCTCTTTGTCCTCTACTCTTTCATGGTTTAATTTTGCATTTTCATTGGTTAAAAATTCATTTTTAAGTTGATTTTATGAGCCCTACTTGCATTCATCCATTCTCGCAGGTGGGCTACACGGGACCTACGAGAATGGGTGATTCTCGCAGGTGAGCCCACAACAGCCTGCGAGGTTCTCGCACTGTGCCCAAAGGGCACCTGTGAGAACCGCAAAGAACAAAAGTTTTTTAAATTTTACTCAATGAAAAAAGAACCAATTAATGAATAGAGTTGCTAATCCTCTTTTTGTGCTTCTTATGCAGGTAATTGGCCATCAAAATGGTTCTTGAATGGCCTGAAAGGGAGCATGAAGAAGACAATGCAATTGCCAGAAATCATCCACCTACTATTGTTTCTTTGAGAAACTGTGGCCTTCTAAAGTACGTTCGTATCCCTGGCATGAGGGCCCAAGTCAGGTTATTAGAGTACCTTATGCGTGTGTGGGATCCCGATCAGCAGCTATTTCATGTGGGGGTCCACACACTGTCCTTATATATTGAGGAAATTTACTTCTTGACTGGATTGTCACGGCGTGGGAACTACATGAGCCTGACTGGTAGCAGAGGTGGCGGGCTTCCCATGAGTGAGTATTGTCGTATACACTGTGTTCCCGAGGTAGAGAGGAAGAAAGGAAAAGTAGCTATTTGGGGGGTATGGGATTTGACCCTCCGTACTATATTGTTCACCATAGCTCCGATGGTGGGGAGTTTTGCTCCTCACATTGTGCTACAAAGTTACTTCTAGTATTTGATAGAGTGTACTGAACCTCGGGTTTTCAACTGGGTAGATGTAGTGCTTCGTAGCATAAAAAGGTAGTTGACAAATGCAGATGAGGCAACCTGAAGCAATTCAGGTACAGATCTTTATTAGTGTCCTTCTTTCTTAATAGGGTTCCATTACTGAGGCTCTAGGTGGAGTGGAAATTACCAATTCCGAGGGATCCAAGAATGCTAAGATGGTGTCAGCTCATGGCCCGACACGTAGCTAGACCAATCATCAAGTATGATGATATCTTCTTCGACTTGCTTCAACCATAGATGTTGATGTTTGACGACTATTCTTATGCCGGATTGGATTTTTGAGGAGATCCAGACTTAGTACTACAAAAGGATGCTCAGTGGGGGGAACTTGGTAAGAAGTACACACATTTTTTCTTTTTAAATGTTTTTGTGAATTTTTATCATATTCAACTTTTTTTTTTTATATGTTCATCCAAAGACTAAATACAAAATTCATTTTTTATGACACAGATGTTGGATCTTATCAACCTCCTGGTACTTCTCCCATTCAGCGGCAAGGAGAGGTAGCGGCAGCGCCACAATATGCCGAGGATTATCAAGTAGTGGAACAAAATCTAGAGGGCCTGACCGCAGATATTCTAGACATGCCTTTTGAAGAGGTTCTACGACGCGATCAACATCATACTGTAGGAGTGTCAGGGTCCATGAGTTGACTACTCCATAGGGTTTCTCGGGCAGTCATGTGTTACTGTGAACGTCATCCATGACGTCACTTTTTAGAAGCTATGAGCTTCATATTTTGATATTTTTGTCTTCGAACAAAACTTTTTGTAAAAAACTCTTTTGATCGCGATATATACAGACGACTTCTACTGGTTTATCATTTGTTGTGTGAATATTGATGTGATTGATTTATAGATGATTCAAATGTTTCTCTAATACATAATTAGCCAATGCATCTATTAATGTATTTAGACATCTAGGAATATGTTGATATTCAATGTAATCAAAATAACATTCCAAGAGGCGAATTCGTAAATACACCTGTAACAAAGTAGGACTTCAAATAGTATAGACATTACTTAACTGTAGTACTACAAGCTGCGAATCAAGTCACACAACCAAATGATGGATTCTGAGCGAGATAGCATCAACCAATAATTGAATAACAATGCTATACTATGCAATGTTATTGGTCGAACGACCGAGACACACACCTCGTAAGGAAACAAGTTCGTTTGTACGGGCGTAAATTGCCCATGCAGCAGAAGCAAGGTTCTGAGTACTACGGCTAGTGCCATCAGCGAAGCCAATATAGGGTAGTGAAGACTTCGACATCTAGAAATCAAATACAATGTCACATAAGGGAAGAGACCAGATAACGACAAAAGCAAGCTATAGTAACACACAAGAAGTATGATACAATAAAAATACAAGTACTCGTGCACAGGTGATTTTATGCATAGTACTTTTTCAAGTACAACCCATTCCTGGGTTCACTCAAAGGGATACCATCGTAATCTACTAACTCATAAGATCCTTTTTCCAAAACTCATCGAACGATATAAGGACCTCACCACATGGCTTCAAATTTTCTAGCCCCTAGCATATCTCAATCTTGATCATAGAGGAGAACGAGATATCCTTCCGAGAAAAAGTGAGGCTTGACATGTTTGACGTATTGGGCCTTGACACATTTTTTTTGAGCTTCTATAACTAGGGTAGCATCGCGTCGAGTTTCGTCTAATCACATAAGATACAATAGATGTTGTTCCTCAGCAGAAGTGTTTGGTAGGAGTTCAACAACTAGTTTTAAAGAGGGTATCTCGCATTCAATCGGGAGAATGGCTTCCATACCATAGACTAACCGGAAAGGTGTAAACCCAGTAGCGGACTCGACGGATGTTCGGTAAGCCCACAATGCTGAAAACAACATTGTGTGCCAACTTGTTTTATGAATCCCTATCATTCATCGGAGCATAGTTATGAGAACTTTGTTAATTGCTTCGACCTGGCCATTGGCTTGTGGGTAATAGGGCGTTGAGTTATCACGGTGAAGACCCAACTTTTCTGTAATTTCAGACATCATGAAGTTTCTGAAGTGGCTACCATGATCAGTGACGATATCTTGGGGAACACCAAGACGAGCTATGATGTGATTAAAAATGAATAATGTTGCGTTCTTTCCAGTGTTGTCAAATGTCGGCATCGTCTCAGCCCATTTCGTAAAGTAATCAATGGCTATAATGATGTAACCATGCCCCTCGGTCCAGTGAGGGTGACATGTCATGAAATCGATGCCCCATTTCGCAAAGGGGCCAACTGAGACCACATGGTGACGAGGAGCGGGATGTGATTGGATCTTGTTGTTATAGGTCTGGTAGGCATGGCATTTTTGAAAAGTGATTATGTAGTTGTTAAACAAAGAAGGCCAAAAATACCCTTCTCATAAGATCTTTTGGGCAGTAGCATACCTAGACATATGACCACCACATGCTCCGGAATGGAAGTCATTCAGATCTTTCTCAGCTTCGTCAAACGTTAGGCAACGTTGAAAAACAGATTCAATCCCTCGATGATAAAGAGTATCCCCAAGGATAATGTATTGACGAGATCGATAGCATATGCGATGTCGATCAGTACTAGAAAAAGTTGGTCGAAAAGTATGGGTTTGGAGATATATAATGATATCACCATACCAAATATCATCAGTGCTAATAAGGAAAAGAGATTCATTGGGTAATGAATCAGTTGCTACTGTTTCCATTTAAGAATGGGGAAATTCGCATATCAACTTAGAAAAAACTAAGGACTTCTTAGACTTGGCGCATTCGAATTCCAAGTCAAACTCCTGGAGTATCACAATCCATTTGGAGTATTTGCCCCCTAGCAATTGACATGTACGAATGTGTTGCATAGGGTTGCAGTCATTGTAGTCTTGCGTGAGAGGATATAGTGCCGAAAGTGATGGACGGCTTGGACGGAAGCTAAGGCCATTTTTTCGACACGTAAATACTTGATTTCAGTAGGTGTTAAACTTCGACTCAAGTAGTAGATAACATGTTCGTTGTTAGCATCATCCTCTTGGACGAGAACCAGACCAATAGTGTACTATGAGGAAGCAAGATAAAGGAAATAATTGCAACTGTAATTGGGGGAAAAGAGAAGTGGAGCACATGTTAGGGACAATTTCAAAGCTTCAAAAGCATTGTTGGTGATGGTATCCCAGACTAACTTTGAACCCTTTTTTAGAAGCCGTGTAAATCCATGAGTTATCTCAGTGTAATTCGGGATAAAACGACAAAGAAAGTTTGTGTTCCCCTGCAAACTTTGTAACTATCGAAGTGTAGAAGGAGGAGGAAGATTAATAATCACCTCAACCTTTAAAGGATCCACCCGGATCCCCTGACGCGAAATGATAAAACCTAGAAGGAAGCCGGATTCCACACAGAAAACACAATTATTAGGATTCAAACATATACGGCAGAACCGACAGTGGACGAAAATGTCTCGGAGGTGTTTTGGGTGATCAACTCGGCACATTGAGTGGGCAGGTAAATCATTCAAATATGGTTGAATGATGTGCTTGATATCATGGAAAGCATAAGACATGGCACATTGAAAAGTTGCGCCAGCGTTCTTGAGACCAAAAGGAAGTTTCCAATAGGAAAAAGTACCCCAAGGAAAAATAAAAGCATTCTTATGCTAATCCTTGGGAACAATGTTGATTTGATTATACCCAGAGAAACCATCCATGAGAGAGAAGATTTCACTTCCGGTGCAATCGTCGACAATCTAATCGATGAAGGGGGTAGGAAAGTTTTCTTTGGGACAAGCTTTGTTGATATCCCTATAATCAATGCATACATGAATTGTACCTTGTTTCTTGTCAATCAGGACAAGATTGGAAACCCAGTCTGTGAGAGACACCGGATAAATAAAGTCAGATTTCAGAAGTTTCTCGACTTCGAGCTTGATAGCAGCCGCTTTACGAGGGTGCACTGGATGAAGGCGTTTTTGGACGGGTTTAGGATAGAGGTATGTCTTTATCTCATGTATCACAATCTCAGGGTCGATACTCGACATTTCTTCGTAGCTCCAGGTGAAGATGTCATGAAACTCTTTGAAAAGGGACGTGTAGGTGATGATTTCGTCAGGAGAACACGAAGCTCCAATATGGACATTTTTTAAGATTCTAGGTTTGATGGATATGTCAAGGGGAATCGTGGGTGAGATATTTCTTAAGTTCCCTTCGAAAAAAACATCGTGTGCAGACTCAGGAATGGTTGATATGACGACAACGTTCGACGAGGTCGAAATCCGTTGGTAGTTCTCAAGAGTATGTTGCTCCAGAAAGAGGATGGAATGATGATGCCCATCGTCCCAAGGGGTGTCCTCCATGACAGACATGATCATCTCATTTGTGGGAAAAATGACACAGAAAGGATCAGGAGACAACTCACCAAGAGAAGTAGTAGAAGGTGTTGCCAATTGAATGGCTTGATAGGTGGATTCAACTGGACTTAATGGTATTTCGTTGCTGAAACGAAGATGATCTCCAGGGTCAGGCACTATCCAGGGGTTGTGATACATAGGAAGTTCGTGAGGCAAGGTGGATATCATGTTGATGGAAGCAAAAAATGAGCGTGGAACATCGGGTGGTGGAATGGGGAAAGTACCCATTAACGAAGAGTCCTTGAGAAGGCCTACACCAATGTTCTCATAACCCGGTGGGGTTTTAGCAATAAATGGTACGTTGCCAGTATGGGTATCGGAATTGAAGAAGGATAGTTGATCGATGGTGACAAACTTAACTTGATGTGGGAAACGTACCACACAGAAAAGGGTTGACACAACTGCGCACATGGAATCGATCCAGCTGCAGCCAAGCAGAATATTGTAATCAAGGGGAGCATCAAAGACTTCCACTTCAAATTGGACTATTTTACCTTCTAATGTGATGGGCAATGATGGAAGGACACTGTAGGGGTTAAAAATGGAGCCATTGAAGGCATTAAGAGTATTCTGGGATTCATTCAAAGAAGGAGAGCCAATGGCTTTCCAGCAAGCAAGAGACATAATACATGTCGAGGCAGCCTCATCGATAATGGTTCAGAAAATGTTTTTGTCAGAGACAACCACTTGCATATGGAATGCGAGTTGAGGGGGTAACCTTGGAATGTGATCTTCCAAGTCAAAGATTATTAAATTCGTATCCGTTGGATCGATTCCACCAATAGGTTTCAACAGTGCCTTCCGTTGTGTAGGACAAGTCTAAAGGACTTCGAGGGCTGACATCACAGAAGGTGCTTGGGCCAGATCTTCAACAATGTTGTAGTTCTGGGCGGCATGAGCATGAGGATTGAAAGACGATTTCTGAATGACACCCTTTGTTAAGGTCCTAACCCACACATAGGTAGATCAATGTATTCGGATGTAATAAAGGTCAATATTAATAAGGCATTTCAATAAAATAGAATAAGGCATATGTAAGAAGACCTAATAGAATCTTCCACTTCTAGAAGGATCTTCCTCTAGATGCTTCTCTTAATAGACATATTTAGTATAAATAAGTGTCGAGGGTATGATAACCCTATCTTGGAGATTATTGTAAAAGAGCGCTGCTCGACTGGAGGTTGCCCGCTCGAAGAGGCCTGTGAACATTGCTTTCTGAATCAAAGTGATTTTTCTATTGCTATTTCATATATCATTACTGTGTATTGTGAGATTATGCTGGATATTTTACTGTTATTCTGCCATTTCTAGCATTTTATTTCTATTCTGCATATTTTATATATTTGGTATCTTGCAAGTGGTATCAGAGAACTTTCCTTGGCAAAAATTGTGGGTATTTTTTTTCCAGGGTAGAGACGTATTCTAGCGTCTTTAAGCCACAGAGATCTGTCCTTACGTGCATAAACCCGTGGTTGAGGGATTCATACATGCAGGAAATACAAGTGGTTCTTAAGCGCACATCTATTGGCCACCCTTTTAACCCCTATTGGTACCCCTTCAAGTGGTAGCGCATCAGACAACACCTGTGTATGGATCGGCCTAGATTTCCTAAATCCCTCTTTAGATAAACCTATCAGCCACCGCACTGCTATAGTGTCACCGAGAACAGCACTCGGGAAGATACTCTCTAGTACCAAGGTAGTTGGGTAGTACAACTAAGGGTACAATATATCCTCCTTAGTTAGTGCCCTGAGATATTGGTCCAAGTACTACTGTTGGACCCCACACATATATCAGAGAGCTATAGCACAGGGCAAACCCTTGTCTGTAGAACCCTTGAATACCTAACCCTTGGGGAACATAAACAACAACATAAACAAATTAAACCAGTGAGATCTATTGACGCACATCTGTGTTTGTCTTGCTAAGTAAATGCTCTCTGGTTCAAAATTTGGGGATTTCAGTACTGCAGCATTCTTTAGACCAAAGTATAACCCTGCAGCTGTCTAGAATTTTTTTCACCATTATTTGAGACCTATTCCATTAGCTTCATCTCGTCCCCCTTATCAAATTCATCCATATCATTTTTCTGTAAAAATTTCTGACCCCGCCCGCTCCCTTTTCAGTTCACCCATCCTCATGGCCCATACCCATAGCCAAGAACTAGAGTCTCGCTTCAACATCTTGCAATTTGGTTTCCTCGAGACCCAACAAGAAGTGCAACAACTCAGTGTGACTATTGCCTCCCGTGATGCCTCCATAAATGCATCCGTAAATGTAGTCATGGAGTCCGCAATGGCAGAAGTCAAACACGAACTGACCACCCAGCTTGAATCTGTCTTTGCATCACTCTGCACCAAAATCAAGATGCCTACCAATGACTCTTTTCCTGATACACATAAAAGGACTGAAGGTGAAACTTCTTACCATTACTTTCAACCCCATCACTTTCAAAGGGACATACGCCTTCCGCGGGTGGATGTAACCAAATTTGATGGCTCGGACCCCACTGGTTGGGTCACCCAAATGGAACATTATTTCTCT